>CAUYON010147903.1:0-17289 GCA_963573935.1 Arctocebus calabarensis | reverse complement strand
AAGGGGAAGTGCTTTTGTGTCTCGGCCCCAACCCCTACATGGGTGGAGGAGCTAAATTCCAGGAGAAGAGATAAGCAGGGAGGTACGCGTCCCTAGTTCCTTGGAAACTTATCCAACTCCTATGCCCTTCCCTTGTACCCCTGAACTATGTATGAACCATGAAATAATGAACTTGTGATGTATCTTATGATTTATGAACCAACATGTACCAACCCCCCACCCTGCGACCCCGCTATGATTAGCTTCTGTATTACGCTAGCTTGCTTTGCTGACCACGTAAGAAAAATAGTACAAAAGAATTGCCTGCCTGGCATTCGGGGCTGCATGCCTTTGTGGTATCAGCCCCCTGTAGGTGTAATAAATTTTATTAATTATTGCATCAAATTGGGGTCCATCTTTCTATCTCTGTGACTCAGTTTACTACAATTGCTAAAATAAGTTAGGAATCAGTGGAAAATCCTATGCTTTATATACTTTTTGCCTATAAAATTTGGTTTCAGGTATACATATAATGCTCACATCTTGAGTTCTAAAAACACACACATCTGTTCCTATGCACCCAAAGTTAAAAAAGATAGCATATTCACAATGTCAGAAAGGAGCCAAAGATTCAGCCATAAAGCTAAAAAAAGACATATCTTAAGTTTAGTTAGTACAGAGATCCCAGGTACCTAGCCTTATCATGATATGTTGTACTCCAAATTAGAAGGAGCTCTTCTGTATCTTCTTCTATAAAAAAATACCTAAAAGTAAGTGTATTATTTGGGGAATTCTTATTGCATGAATAAATAGAAAGTCTTATTTGACTTAGTAAAGAAATTGAAACAGTAATCATAAAATTTCCAATAAAGTAGAGCTACATGGCTTGACTGATGAATTATATAAAAATTTTAAAGAGAAATTAGTACAAATTTTCTGCAACTCTTTAAGAAAAATAGAAAGAAAGGAATACTTACCAATGCATTTCATGAGGCAATTATTACCCTGAAGCAAAAGCACACAGCACATGGCAAGAAAAACAGTACAGACCAATGTCCATTATGAATGTAGATGCAAAAATCCCTTACAATGTATTATCAAACCCAATCTACTAATATATAAAAAGAATAATACAACATGACCAAGTGTGATTGATCAAAGGAATGCAAATTTGTTCTGAGATATGAAAACCAATAATTATGTGAATTATGCTTACAAAGAAAAGAATATGATAATCTAAATTAATATAGAAAAATATTTGACAAAACCCAGGTACAGTTTTAAGATTAAAAAAAAAAACACTTGAAAATATTAGGATTGAATTGAAACTTTTTCCACATGGTAAATTACATGTATGAAGTAGTTAATATTATACTTAATATTGTAAAGCTAAAAGTTTCCCTTTTAAGAAGAAGAGTAAGGAAAAGATACTATGTTTACCACTTATATTAAACAGGGTAGATGTAGTTCTAGCCATATATCAGAATCTTTACACAGAAAATTCTAAAGAATCCACAAAATTATTTTAGAATAAATACACTCAGGAAATGTGAAGGATATAAATTCAACATAAACATCACTGTTTTTATATATATTAGCAAATTAAAAATTAAATAAAAAGCAATTTAATTTACAATAGCAATAAAAAAATAAAATATTTAGAAATTAACTTTAACCAACTACATTCTAGATAGATTTCGATACTGAAAACTATAAAACATTGCTGAAAGACATTAAAAAAACTAAATAAATAGAAAGACATCTTGTGTTCATGTATTGAAATATTTAATATTGTGATAATGGGTAGTTACTAACTTCATTTAGTTCTGCTCTGATCTTAATTATTTCTTTCCTTCTGTTGAGTTTGGGATTGGTTTTCTCTTCATTCGCCAATTCCCTGAGACCATTTGTTAGGTCACTGATAGTGATATGATTGCCTTTTTAAAATTATTTCGGATTCAAAGAATTAGGTTACACTAACTGTGTTTGTTACATGATGTTTCTCTTGTAATTTTGTCCCACCTCCCAGAAGTGTGCCACATAAAGTGCCCCCATCCCCTTCTTTCTACCTCTCTCCCCAATTCCTCATTCCCCTACCCCTCACCTTATGTTAGATCATCTCTTACCTTCATATTATAATTGAGTACTTTGGATTCTTGCTTCTCCATTCTTATGATGCTTTACGAAGAAGAATGTGTTCCAACTCAGTCCAGGTTAATATAAAACATGTAAAGTCTCCATGTTTTTAATGGCTTAATAGTATTCCATGGTATACATATAATACAGCTTGTTAATCCATTCCTGGGTGGGCATATAGGTTGTTTCCATGTTTTGGCAATTGTAAATTGAGCTGTGATAAACAGTCTAGTGCAAATGTCCTTGTGACAAAAGGATTTTTTTTTCGTCTGGGTAGATGTCTAGTAATGAGATTGCAAGATCAAATAGGAGGTGTAATTTGAGTTCTTTGAGGATTCTACATATTTATTTCCAAAAATGTTGTATTAGTTTGCAGTCCCACTAGCAGTACAAAAGTGTTCCCTTCTCTCCACATTCATGCCAGCATCTGCACTTTTGAGAGTTTGTGATGTGGGCATTCACCCCTTACAAAAATTGACTCAAGATGGATTAAAAACTTAGATCTGAGATAAGAAACAATAAAAGTCTTAGAAGAAAGTGCAGGGAAAACCCTTAATGATGTTGAACTGGGGAAAAATTTTATGACCAAGACTTTGGTGGCTACCACAGCAACAACAAAAATTAACAAATGGGTCTTAATAAATCTGAAACACTAAGGACACAACAAGTAATGCAAAAAAGACAACCTTCAGAATGGGACAGTATATTTGCAAGGTATCAGTCTGACAAAGATTGATAATTATAATCTATAGAGAACTCAAATTAACCAACAAAAAGAGAGTAAACAATCTCATCTACCTGTGGGCAAGAGATATGAACAGAACCTTCTGTGATGAAGACATATGAAAGGCTAACAAAGATAAAAAAAAAAAAAAGGTCATCATCCCTGATCATTGAGGAAATTACAAATCAAAACTATGCTGCAATATCACCTAACCCCAGTGAGAATAGCCCTTTGTGGTTTTTGTTGTTGTTGTTGTTCATTTTTGTTTGTTTGTTTTCTTTTTTGGTAGTTTCACAACTATATTTTACCAGACCTACAAAAAGAAATGGGTATCTTTACTGTAGAAATTTTTTTTGTAACATTGAGAAGAAAGGACTCCTCCATAACATATTTTATGAAAACAGTATCACCTATCCAAAGTCAGGAAAGGACACACACACACACAAAGAAAACAATAGACCAGAAATCCTTTTGAATATTTGCAAAAATACTCAATAAAATTCTAGGAAACCTAATTCAGCTGCACTTAAAAAAAATAGTACAACATGACCAAGTAGGATTCAGCTTAGGGATACAAAGATGGTTAAACACACACAAACCTATAAATGAAATTCACCACATATATGGAAGCAAAATGAAAACCATATAATAACCTAATGATGCAGGGAAAGGATTTCACAAAAATAAGCACCCTTTTATGATAAGCAATCTTAACAAAAGTGGCATAGATGAGCCATACCTCAAAGTTACAAAAGCATATGTGAGGAAACCACAGCCAACAGCATACTGAATGGGGAAAAATTGAAAACATTCCCACTTAGATCTGAGACTAGACCAAGTATAAATGTCAAGTGTCAAAAATTCCATTAACATATTGCTAGACGTCCTAGCCAGAAAAATCAGACAAGAAAAGGAAATTAAGCATTTCCAAATGGAGATGCAAGAGGCCAAAGAATTATTCCTTGCTGATAATGTGATATTGTATACAGAAAACTCCAAAGATTTTTCCAATAGAGTCCTGAAATTGATAAGTAATTTCAGCAGGATATCAAAATACAAAATCAATGTACACAAACTTCTTATATACATATGGCAGTCAAGCTGAGAATCAAATCAAAACCTCAATACCTTTCACAGTTGCAACAAAGCAAATAAAATAACTAGGGATATACTTAACTAAAGAAGTGAAGGACCTCCATGGGGAGAACTATAAAACACTGAGGAAAGAAATCACAGAGAATGTAAAGAAATAGAAAAATACACTATGAGCATGGATTGGTAAAATGAACATTGTTAAAATGTCTATAATTCCCCAAATTATCTACAGATGTAGTGCAGTCCCCACTCAAATATCAACTCATACTTCACAGTTTTGAAAAACAGTGATTCTACACTTTTTATGGAACCAGGAAAAAAGAATCAAATAGCCATAGAAACTTTAAGCAAAAAGGATAAATCAAGAGTCATCACTTTACCAGATGTTGAGCTATACTACAAGGCAATAGTAACCAAGAAAAGCATGTTACAGGCACAGAAACAAGATACAGACCAATAGGTCAGAACAGAAAAACAAGATTTAAACAATAGTCATATCCCCAGGTCATCTTTGAAAAAGTATACAAAAATATACACTGAGAAAAATAATCTCTATTCAACAAATGGTGGTGGGAAAATAGGATAACCACATGTTGCTCACATCTGTAATCCTAGCACACTGGGAGGCCGAGGTGGGTGGATGGCTTGAGCTCATGAGTCCAAGACCATCCTGAGCAAAAGTGAGATGCTGTCTGTACTAAAAACAGAAAAACTGAGGCAAGAGGATAACTTGAGCCCAAAAGTTGGAGATTGCTGTGAGCTCTGATGCCATAGCACTCTACCCCCAGCTTGGGACAGCTTGAGACTCTGTCTTTAAAAAAAAAAAAAAAAAAAAAAGATATTCGGGAACTGAACACAATGAGTGTGCTTAAAATTCAATAGAGAACTTCAATAGCATATTTGATCAAGCAGAATGAATCAGCAAACAAGAAGATAAGTCATTTGAATTAATGTGTCAGAGGAACACAAACCAAAACATTGAAAAAAAAAGTGAAGAAAGCCAACAGGACTTGTGAGAAACTATTAAGCAAACCAACAGGAGCTGTTGCTATAGAAGAGTGTAGGAACTGCCAGAACTGTAGCTTCCTTCTTTCATTTAGCATAATTATTTTCAACCTGTTCATCCAGGTTCTAGCATTTATTAACATTTTAGTTCTTCTCATTGTCAAATTATATTGCATTGTACAGATACACCAAACTTCATCTACCCAGTCAGCAGCTGATGAAAAATTTTCTTGTTTCTACTTGTGGACTATTATTAAGAATGCTGCAAATAATATTTTTGTAAAAGTTTTAGTGTAGGCATAGGATTCATTTCACTTAGTTAGATAACTGCAAGTAGAATAGCTGGGATGGGTAGCATGTCTATCTTTAATTCTTCCATGAACTACCTGGCTGCCAGGCTGTTATCTAAGAGGTTTCCCCATCCAATTCATTTTCTCTTGTAGTCAAAAGTGAAAATATGTTTAAGTTTCTCAACGTTTGGTTATGGAACGTTTTCTGTCTCAGCACTGTAGTATTCTGATAAATATTGTGTTTGAATTACTTGAGGTGGTTCCTATACTTTCCACTTGAAAAAAAATGGACTCACTACTTTAACTTTTACAATAGTTACTGATTTAATAAGAAAAACACAATTCCCCAATAAAATCAAGTGATTAAATCTAACAATATAGAGAAGGAAAAATTCCTTCATATATGTAATAATCTGGCAATAGAAGGAATGAAAATCAGATTGAGACTTTTTTACCCATCAACCCATCTTGATAAACAACAAGATGAAGATTTAGTATAATAGCTATAATGAGGAGACCTGACAATTAAGTTCATGAACTCATCCTAGAAAAAGTGCTATATAACTCATTGCTTAATACTACTGGGGTCATCTTGAAAGTACTTCACTTGTGTAACCTATGCACTAATACCAGCATCTAATCCACCCTTCAATGAAATTTTGGAACTCTTTACCTGGAATGGTCATCAGAGCTGGTGTATTACCCTTGATACCCTGAATATCATCAAAATGTCTTTCCTTTCAATATTTCCTTTATCTGTCTTTAAGTGAAGAAAAAAGTCATTGTGGCCAGATAAAATGAGTAGGGAGGGTGTTCCAACACAGTTATTTGTTTAATGGCTAAAACCTCCCTCACAGATAGTTCCCTGTAAGCTGGTGCATTGTTGTGATGCACAAGATTATGAGTTAGTGAAAATTTTAGGTCATTTTCATCTATCTTTTTCATGTAGCCATTTTAGCATTCCCAAACATTAAACTAGGTTAACTGTTTGTCCATATTGTACAAATTCATGATGAACAATTCCTACCAAATAAAAAAAAAATAGTAAGGTTAACTAGGAGGCTAGGCACTCCCACACTGCACTGGGAAAGTCCCTACTACCCTGTTATGGGCTTCTGTTGAGACTTGGAAGTCAATGAGCAGCATTTTCTAAGATTTCTTGTCCATGTTGCTTGCCCAGGTGGGACTCCAGCATTTCCAGTCCCAGGTTCAAGGAACCACATTGAGAATTTGACACTGGGCTGTGTCCATCATTGAGTTGAAATTGAACTTCACATGGCTGCAATTCCCATGGTGGTGAGGAGCATGAAAATCAGGCTTTTCAGCATACATCTGGGGTTGTGCAAGCATCCTGAAGCTGGCTGCCGTGGTACTGAGTCTCCATTGAGGTGTATTCCCTACAGTTTTCTTTTGGCACAGCCTTCTTGAGAAAGGCCCTGTGCTTTCTGGCTACAGGCCCAGGGCACCATTTTGGGAATTTGAAGCTGGGTAGGGCCCTTCCATGGCTAAATTCAGACTCATGCAACCACAGCCCCATTCAGCTAAGAAGAGGCAGGGGAGCTCAAACTCTTCTTTATATACTGTCTTGTTTCATGTTGCTTTGAGACCAAGACATAAGTGGATGACATTCCTTCCAGCATCTTAGTCAAGATGTTTGACTAGAAGGGTCTCTACCCGCTTTGATCCTAAGATTAAGGACAAACAGCACCCCACCATCAGGGTGAGTTTGGGAAGATGAAGCTGCAAATGTTGACGGCTGAGGAGGAATAGAACAGTCAAAACTATCCCACACACATCAAAGAACATTTCCACCACTCTGCTCTCAACTCCTATAATACTGAGAAGGGGAAAGAAAGCACTCCTTTCAGATTCTTTCCTATTCTGCTTGAATTAAAGGGTCTCTCTTCTCTTTATTTGCATGCCAACAATTGGCACCATTTTGCAAATTTAACTGCAGGTCATGTTCCAGCCTCAGTTTGAGTTCAAGATGATTTACCTACACCCACCACTTGGCTGGGAGGAGAAAGGGAAATGCCAGAATTCTTAAGCACATAGGACAGCACACACTACCCTGTTACAGGCAGTTGTAGAAATAGGGACTAGCCTTCCCAATTCATTATAACTACCAGTAACACCAACATAGAACACTTGTGTTCTAATGGGTGGTGCTACCTCTGCTAATATCACCTTCCCCATTGCACTAAGTTCTCAAGGGCCTGAAAACTAGCCTACACAGCTTGACCTCTATTCCAACTACTAGCTTCTGAACCAGACATTTGGAGGCCCAAGAATTGGTCTCCTCAGGACACACTAACATTGTACCAGTACAAGCTGATCTGACATCTAAAACCAGGCATGCTAAGCCCACTTCTCTCACCACTAGGGCCCAAAGACTGGTTCAACTGCCCTTGAATTCCCCAGAAAAAATTCACCACAACCTCAACTAATAAATGCTCCCCAAGCCACCAAGGAATTCATAGATATTATTGACCCTCAAGGGACTCAAAATCAATGATAAAGTGTTCCACTCAACCATCCACATATGTACACCTTAAGGGAAAAATTCTCCCCTTTGAAAGGAATTTCATAAATAAGAACAAGAAATTGCTACATTATATTAATAGACATTTGTGGAAGAACATAGGAAATGTGAAAAAAACAAGGAAATATGACACCACCATAGGATGAAAACAGTTGTCTAGCAATGAATCCCAATACAGAATAATCCATCACAATGACAAATAAAGAATTCAAATGTTATTTCTAAAGAAGCTTAATGAAATATAAAAGATATCTGAAAATTAGTACAGAAAAATTGGAACATAAATTCATATATGAACAAGAAATTTATCAAGGAGCAAGACATCATTGTAAACACAGAAATTCTGGAGCTGAAAAATTAATTGAAGGAAATACAAAATATATTCACAAACTTAAAGAACAGACTAGAACAAGGAGAAAAATCTCAGAACTTGGACATAGGTTTTCTGAAATAACCCAGCGAGACAAAAATAAGGAAAAACAATGAAAATTAGTAAACATTTCAAGACAAGACTACATGAAGTGGTTGAAGTTATGAATTATTTGTATTGCTGAGGGGAAGAGAGATGAAAAAGTTTAGAACACACTATTTAAGGAAATAATCAATGAAAATTGTTTAGCACTACCAAAAAAACTAGACATTTAGATACAGAAGCCTAATGATCACCAGCCAAATATACCACGGCATATTATAATTACAAAAACTATAGATTTGGGGGGCAAGATGGACAGCTAGAGGCAGCTTTAATCAGAAGTTCCCATCCAGAATTAGTAAAATTGGACTGAAGTGAACTTAGAGTAGATGAAAGTTGTTGGCTGATTGCAAAGGGAAGAAATCAAGGTGCTCAGCAACCCCACTGAGACAAACAGGGAGGATAAAGATGAGAAAGAGAAAGGAAGAGAACAGAGACATGAAGGTGACCAGGCTGGAGGAGCCTAGTACCAAATACAAGGGTAATCAGAACCCTTTCCCTACCCAAGGGGCTTGCTTTCTGCAAGCAAATAAACACAGGACATATCACCACATGAGAGAGAACCATGAAGGACAGTAAGTCTCAGTTTTCCTGCACCTAGGAATATCCCTTCTAGGTTCCCATTCTGCCAGGCTTATTAGTGAGCTATTTTGGTTCCAACAACTTTGGGGCCACTGCCCATCCACCTTTCTTTCCTTAGCTGACATACTGTCCCCTGAAAAGGTCTGCTTCACAGAACATGGGTGAGTCACAGTGCTAGACTTTCTCAGAGGGCCTGAAGGACCTATCACACCCTGAGGCATCAGAATGGTAAAGGAGACTTGGTCTCTAGTCAGCTTCCATAGCAACTGAGAACACAAAGGTTACAGAGGTCACTTTCTCTGTCACCAGGAAATGATGAGATCCTTAGCTGGCCATAGGAGGAAAGGAAAACAGGTCCTTTACCTCTAGTGTCTCTATGGGAATGCTGAAGAATCTCTGTGTGGTATGGCCCAGTGAACTGAGTGTACCCTGCCCCCTTCTGTGGGAGAAAAATATGACCCAACTACACTAACTGTGGCAAGGTTGGGTTCTTTTTTTTTTTTTTTTTTTCAGAATCTCAAGCTGTCACCCTGAGTAGAGTGCTGTGGCGTTACAGCTCACAGCAACCTCAAATTGTTGAGCTTAAGCAATTCTCTTGTCTCTGCCTCCCAAGTAGCTGGAATTACAGACACCTGCCACAATGCTCAGCTATTTTTGTTGTTGTTGTTGTTGCAGTTGTGATTGTTGTTTAGCTGGCCCAAGCTGGGTTCAAACCTGCCACCTTGGGTGCATGTGGCCAGTGCACTAACCACTGAGATATGGTTGCCACCCAAGGTTGGGTTCCTTTTGAGTTTTCCTCTTGTTGAATGAGGGGGTTTTCCTGCCCTCTGGAGTGGCTCTGTCTGGTCTCTGTGATCAGTGGTCCCCACCAGGAGGTTTTGTCCCCACTCCTTTCCTGCTGATTCACAGAGGGTGATCCCACTCTAGGAAAGCCCAGGAAGCAGATGGCAAACCACAGATCTCCAAACTACAATTGCAGGTGAAAGCTGTATTGTTTCAAGTCTGTTGTAGCAGGGCCTGTAGTGAAAATCATGACTTTTTGAATTTGTTAGCATAGCAACAGTTTGGCTCACTATCTAGGAGCAACACCTAGCCTAAGAGTGTGACTGGAGGTCATGCCACCAGCCCAACTCCACCTGCCTGGAAGAAAGCAAGGCTGGTTCTCAGGGACTCTCATATACTGCAGCCCCATAAGGGAGCTTTGAGAGGTTGTGTGCAGGAAGGGCCACAGCTATAAGCAACAGTACATTAGAAAAGTCAGTAGTGACAGAGACTGGTGAACTCTATATCCTGGAACCTCTAGATCTGATTTCAGCCCAGAAATTTTTGTTTTTAAATAGGTATCCTGAGTGCTGCCTACATTATCCCAACTAGGTTATTTAGCAATAAAATTTAGGAACAACCTAATATGCCAATGTGAAAAGTACAAAATATATATAAACAAACTGAAAATACTTTTAGGAAAAAATCAGCAGCAAAACCCTGGAAACATGAAAAGTCAGAGCAGACCAACTCTCCCAAGAGATTATAAGGGAGATATAGTTGAAACTACCAGCCATAGGGATACTGCTGAAATGAAAAAAAAAATAAAATTCAGAATATGGATGGCAAATAAGATAAGTGAAATTGAGGAGAAGTTGGCAAAAGAATTCCAAAAGGAAGTCCAATATTCTGGTTTCTCCTCAGATCACAAAAATCTTTTGCCTTTTGCAAAAGGAAGTCCAAAACCAGTCTCAAGAAATCAGTGAAGTCACAGGGGATCTGCACAAAAATTAAGAAGGGTATAGCAAAGCTTAAGAAACTGAAAGGGGCATTCAAAGAAATTAAAAACACAGTCGAGAGTCTCAGCAATAGAGTAAAACATGGAGAAGAAATAATCTTAGAAATCAAATAAATAACTTTGAACTATCCCAATCATTCAAAGAGGCTGAAAAAAAATAGGATAAAAGCAAATAATTTTGAAGAAAACATAGAGACTACTCCAATGCATGGATATTTAAATTGTATGGATTTTGAAGGAGAAGAAGAGAGTCATAAGAATATGGAAGTCTACTTCAAGACATCTTGGCAGAGAAAATCTGAAGCATTGTGAGAGACACAGAAATTCAGATACTAGAATTTCAGAACCCCAGCTCCACTCAATTCAAGCATAGAGTCTCCTAGACATTTTGTGATTAACTTAGCCAAAATCAAAATAAAACAGAAAATTCTGCAAGCAGCCAGGCATAAGCAACTTCTTACTTACAAGGGAAAACATCAGGAAGACAGCAGACTTTCAATTGAATCCTTTCAAACCAGAAGAGGGTGGCCATCTACTTTTGACTTTCTTAAAGAAAATTCAGCTCAGGATACTGTACCCTGATAAGCTAAGTTTCTTATTTAATGGGGAAATAAAATTTATACTGAAATGCAGCCAATGAGGAAATTCAGCACAACACCAGCTCTAAGGAAGTACTCAGACCCATTCTCAGTTCAATGAACCACCAGCAAAATAAAGATACCCAGAAACCAAAGGACAAATCCAAGCTTCCACAATGGCCCAAGTGATAAAATAATGAAATATACTTCCCTAAAGAAGTATTACCATAACTCTACCATATTTATTAGCTCTCTAAATAAATGTGAATGACTTGAATTCTCCACTGAAGAGGCACAGGGTGGCTGATTGGACATAAAAGCACAAGTGAACTATAAATTATCTTCAGTAAACAGATTTAACATTTAAGGACAAAACAAGAATCAATGTGAAGGGCTGGAAAACAATATTACAAGCAAATATCATATCAGAAGAAAGAAGAAACTGTATTCATAAACTTATTTGTAGATATAATTGGATTTAAGCCAACAAAAATAGACAGACAAGATGGACACGATGTACTTGTCAAGAGAATAATACAGCAAGAAGACATTTCAATACTAATTATCTCTGCACCCAACTTAAATGCTTCCAGAAAATGAGCTCTAACTGATCTGAACAATATGATACCCTGCAACACCATAATAACTGGAACTTCAACATCCCTCTGACAGAACTGAAGAGATCTGCAAAGAAGGAAAAAACCAAAAAAGTAATGCACTAATACAAGACTTTAGAATAAATGGGCTTAACAGACATATATAGAAGATTCAAACCCAGTAAAATCGAGTATAAATTCTTCTCATCATCTCATAGATCATCCTACAAAATTTATCATATTTTAGGGCACAAATAAACCATAAATAAACTTAAAAGAATAGAAATTATACCTTGTATCTTTTCAGACCACCACTGGATAATAATAGAACTCAACTGCAACAAAATTCTTCATCTCCTCATAAAGATACAGAAACTAACAATCTTATAATGAATGACATCTGAGAAAAGAAAGATATGAAGAAGGAAATCATTATTTGTGGGACAATACAACAATGAAGACACAAGCTATCAAATTCTATGGAACACTGCAGAAATCATCCTAAGAGGAAAATTTTCTGCATTAAATGCCCACATCAAAAAACATGAAGGGGATTCATGCTTCTCCATTCCTGTGATGTTTCACTAAGAATAATGTGTTCCACTTCCATCCAAGTTAGTACAAATGCTGCAAAGTCTCCATTGGTTTCAATGGCTGAGTAATAGTCCATGGTGTACATACACCATAGTTTACCAATCCATGAAGGTTATTAAATTTTAAGCCTTTTAATTTCTGTGAAGGCAAAAAGTGGAAACTAATTAACACATGTATATGTAAAAATAAAAAAATAAAAAAATCAAGCACTGAAATTGCGATAAAAATAAAAAATTTTTCCAAACATAAAAAATCCTCAACCACATGGTTTTACACTAGAGTGCCACACAATTTTCAAAGAGGAGCTTGAATGCATATTGCAGAAATTATTCCAAAATTATAGAGATGGAAGCAACCCTCAATAACATGTTCTACAAAGTACCATATATTTCTCTCATACAAAAACTAGGAAAGGAACCAACAACAACAAGACTACAGACCAATACAATTAATGAATATCAACACAAAATTATCCAATAAAATCTAAGAAAACAGAATACAGTACACATGAAAAAATTAAACACCATGATCTGGTAAACTTTATTCCACGGATGCAAGATTGGTTCAACATACATAAATCCATAAATGTAATTCACCACATAAGTAGAATCATAAACAAAAACCATATGCTCCTCTCAATAGATGCAGAAAAAGCATATGACAAAAGTCACCATCCCTTTCTGACAAGAATACTTAAGAAAAAAGGCATATATGGGACATTTCTTAAATTGATAGAGGGCATCTACAACAAACCTACAGCCAGTATCATATTGAATGGAATGCAACTGAACATATTTCCACTTAGACCTGGAACCAGGCAAGGATGTCCACTTTTACCACTGCTATTCAATATAGTGCTGGAAGTTCTAGCCAAAGCAATCATGGAAGAGAAGATTATCAAAGTGGAGACAGAGGAGGTCAAACTCAGTCTTTGCTAATGATATGATCCTATACTTAGAAAACTCTAGGAACTCAACCACAAGACTTCTGGAACTCATCAAAAATGCAGTAACATCTCCAGATACAAAAGTAATGTCTACAAATCAGTAGCCTTTGTATAGTCCAATAACAGTCAATCTGAGAATCAAATCCAGACACAATATGCTTCACAGTAGCTTTAAATAAAATGAAATATTCAGGAATGTCCTTAACAAAGGACATGAAAGATCTGTACAGAGAAAACTACAAAACCCTGAGAAAAGAAATAGCAGAATGTTGTGTGACTGGAGACATGAGAGGCTACAGCTTTACCTCAGGTGTAAGCTCTCTCTGCAATGTTAAGAGGGTGAAAGAAGCAGGCTACAGACTCAGTTGTGTCATGTAGCAAATTAACTTTATTTCTGACCACCTTATATACATTGACAGTCACATGCACACTTAATCTATGATTTACAACATTCACCATTATCTAGCTTCCTCTATCTAACGCTAAACCTAAGTGGCAGACATCAAGTCTACAAACCAGCACAGAGCTCTTTTACCTTACCTCCTTGTAAATGAGCCTCAGCTTTTGAGTAAGAAATCTACATAAATATAAGAAAGACAGAGCTACAGGGGAACTACTTTCTGAAAATTCTCATGCGCTCCCCAAGTTAACCTTAAATGGGTTTATGACTACAGTGCTGAGATCTTTAGACTTTTGACAAAAATGTTGTCAACCTCTAGGCCGTGTCTTCAGGTAAGACGCTTTTCAGCTTCTAAGCTTCTAACTCCTTGGAACCAAAGCCTGCAAAAACTTCAAAGTATCTATTTCTGAATCATCAGAAAACAGCCTTTGCGTTTGTCTCAGGGTCAGCCCAAACCTCTGCTTTTTCTGTGAAGGCAAAAGCCAATTTAACCCATTAGTGGCTCACTCAAATGAGATGTACATGAGATGTACATGTGGGGGTTTCTAACCCCACACAGAAGGTGTTAACAAATGAAAGAAAGTACCATGCTCATGGTTGGGAAGAATCAGGATTATTAAAATGTTTACCCAACCCAAAGTTATCTACAGATTTAATTAAATCCCCACCAAATTACCAACTTTATACTTTGAAAAACTTGAAAAATAGCACTTTGTTTCATTTGGAACCAGACAAATTCTGAATATCCAATACAATCTTAGGAAATAAAAACAAATCTGGAGTCATCACATTACCAGACTTCAGATTGTACTGTAATTCTAAAATGATCCAAACAGCATGGTGCTGGCAGAAAAACAGAGGTATAAATCTATGGAATAGAATGGAGAACATGGAAATGAACACAGTCACATATTACCATCTGATTTTTGATAAAAACAAACAGGTGAAAAGAATCCCTATTGGCTACATGTAGACTGAGACTGGACCCACACCTATCACCAGTGACAAGAATTGACTCTCATTGGATCAAATATTTAAATTTAAAGCATGAAATAATAAAAAAATTCTAGAAAAAAGTGTGGTAAAATCTCTTGAAAATATTGGCCTATGAAAACATTTCATGAAGACTTTTTAGCAATTACAGCAACACCAAAAGTAAATAAATGGTACATGATCAAGATAAAAAGATTCTGCGTAGCCAAGGGAACAACTAAAGCAAACAGACAGTCTTCATAATTGAAGAAGATATTTGCATGCTATGAATCAGACAAACCATTGATAACTAGAATTTATAGAGAACTCAAACTAATCAACAAGAAAAGTACAAACAATCCTATTTATAAGTGGGCAAGAGACCTGAACAGAACCTTCTTGAGGAAGAGAGATGAATGAGCAACTAACACAAGAAAAAGTTCTCATCAACCTTGATCACCAGAGAAATGTAAATAAAAGCCACCCTGACATATCACCTAACCCCAGTCAGAATATTTCACATCACAAAATCCTAAACATGTAGATACTGGCATGGATGTGGTGAGAAGGGAAAACTTTTACACTTCTAATGGGAATACAAACTAATATAGACTCTATGGAAAGAAGTAGGGATAGCTCTCAAAGAGCTAAAAGTAGACCGCCCATTTGATTTTGCAATCCAATTACTAGGTATGTACCCAGAAGAAATAAAAATCATTTTACCATAAGGTTATTTGCACTATTACATTAATCATAGCCCAATTCACAATCACGAAGATGTGGAATCAAACCAATGCCCATCAACTCAGTATGGCTCAATACTGTTCAGCCATAAAAGGATAGAGACTTTACATCTTTTGTATTTACCTATATGGAGTTGAAGAATATTATTCTCAGGAAAATACCACAAGAATGGAATAGCAAGTATCCAATGGTACATAATAATAATATGAAACCAATAGACAAACAACTACACCCTCATGTGAGGGAAAAACAATTAAATTCCAGTGCAGGTTGACAAGGTCAAGGACAGAAGTGAGGAGGGAAGGGCATTTGTAACCTTTCACCTAGTAGGCACAATATAAGGGTATGCAGCACACCCCTTGTGTGAAAGGCTTAAGTACAACTTGAAATTTACCTAACAAATGCAAACAATGTAACCTAATTATTTGTACCCTTATATTAATCTAAAATTTAAACATTATATTATTTACAAAATAAGAGTTGTGAATTTGGGTTTTTTATGTGATTTCACACTGGTGGTCATCTGTTGCACTGAGTGTCATATAATTTTGTTCTGAGTATTCTATGGAGAGAAGGTTTGGTCATGGCAAATTTCCTCAGTGTTTTCTTGTCTGGAAGATACTTAATTTCTCCACTAATTGTGAAACTTACTTTTTTGCAGGATACAAAATTCTAGTTTGTAAGTTATTCTGTTTACATCAGTTGAAGATGAGGCTCCAATTATTTCTGGCTTACAAGGTTTCCACTGAGAAGTCTGCAGTTATCCTTTTAGGGTATGATCAATTTTCCTTTTAGGGTTTGATCAATTTTCCTTTTAGGGTATGATCAATTTTCACTTTGGCCAGCGTGATTGCTATGTGTCTCACAGATGATCTATTTTCTATGAATCACCTTTGTGTTAAATGATCACTTTATATCTGTATGACTGAATTCCTGGTGATATCAGAAAAGTTTTCTTCAATAATTTCCTCAAATAGGTTTTCAATATTTTTAGCTCTATATTTTTCTCACTCAAATATACCTAGAATTAAGATGTTAGTTCAGTTCACATAGTCATATATCTCTTTTAATAATTGCTTGACAGTTTTTACATTCTTCTTCTCTTTCTTTAAATGACTAGGTTATTTTTTCAGCCTTGCCTGTAACTACTGAGATTTTTTTTTTTTAATTAAATCATAGTTGTGTACAGTAATGCAATCATAGGGTACAATGAGCTGGTTTTATATAGAATTTGAAATGTTTTCATCAAACTGGTTAACATAGCCTTCATGGCATTTTCTTAGTTAACGTGTTAAGACATTTTTATTCTACACCTAGTAAATTTCACATGTACCATTGTAAGATGCACTGGGACCACAACTTCTGAGATTCTTTCTTCTCTTTGGTTTAATATGTTGTTAAAACTGCCTGCTGTGTTTTGAAATTACTTGAATGGCCATTTTCCTTTCTTTAAATTCTATTATCCTTTCCTATATTGTCTAGCTTTTTTAAAAAATAATTTTATTAAATCATAATTGTGTACATTGGTGCAATCATAGGGCAGAATGTGCTTCACATATAATCTGAGATATTTTGATCATACTGTTAGATGCCCATCGACCCACGAATGGATTAATACATTGTGGTACAAGCATACCATGGAATACTATGCAGCCTTAAAGAAAGATGGAGACTTTACCTCTTTTGTGTTTACATGGATGGAGCTGGAACATATTCTTCTTAGAAAAGTATCTCAAGAATGGAAGAAAAAGTATTGTCTAGCTTTTTAGTGACTTTTTCCTTTTTTTCCATTGGTTTCCTAAATTTGGGGTGGTTTCTTTATTATGTTTTTCAAATTTGTCTTTAATGTATTCA
>CAUYON010147901.1:0-12298 GCA_963573935.1 Arctocebus calabarensis | reverse complement strand
GCGGCTCTCACCCCTCTCCAGGCCTGTGGCTCACATGCGCAGACAAGAGCAAGTAGTTAGTGATGCCACCAATCACCACAGTGCATCTTAGAAGGGTACAGGTGAAACTTACTAAATGCAGAATACAAATGTCTTCATACAGTGATTAAGAAAATGCCATGAAGGCTATGTTGAACAGTTTGATGAAAATGTTTCAGATTGTATATGATGTCAGCACATTGTGCCCCATAATTGCACTAATGTACACAGCTATGATTTAATAAAAATTAAAAAAAAAAAAAGAGCAAGCAGTAAGTGACCTTTGGGCCGGGGGGTGGGTGGCAGCCTCTTAATAATCTCTGAGGAGTGGTCTAAACCCAATTATTTTAGGGTGTGGGGTTCTTGATCCTCTTTGTTTGCAGCTTTGGGTCCTGGTTGCCTTCTCTGGGGTGGCAGAGAAAGGTGGCCTTCAGCCCAGGCATCCAAGACAAGCGCTTCCAGCTGGAGCCAGATACTTGGGGACCTGCTTCTCAGGCATAAGGATGGCCCTGGCTCGCCCTTTGATGGGTTCAATTCTCCTTGCCCTGACCGAGGCAAGAACGGTCCCGAGTTCCCAGCCTCCCCTGATAAGCAGGCCTG
This sequence comes from Arctocebus calabarensis, assembly GCA_963573935.1. NCBI lineage: Eukaryota > Metazoa > Chordata > Mammalia > Primates > Lorisidae > Arctocebus > Arctocebus calabarensis. Next base: position 11,680 of record CAUYON010147901.1, on the reverse strand, counting down.
GAGAGGTCAGAGGTTTCTGGATGGCCAGACACTTAGGGGCAGCACTGTGCCCATCACCCACATTACCCCCAAACCCAGTCTTCTCCTCCTTCACCTCTTCCCTACTTCCCACCCCGCTTCTCTTCTAGATCTTTCTGTGACTTTTCCACCAGGACGCCTTTTGTCCTTGCCCTGCCAGGATGTTCCTCCTGCCCTGTAATCCATACACCTTGGCTTTCCAGAGCTCTCTGCTGGGACTGCCTTCCTGGCCTCCAGCCCTGGCTCCCTCTGACAGGCTGGGCTTTCTGACCCAGGACAACCCCTGGTGGACTCAGGCTTCATCCAGTCAGTTCTGTTTCAGAGGCTCCCACCTGAGGGACCCACAGTGGGGTGGGGAGAGGCTGCTTTGCCTGGCTGTGGCTCCTGGCCATGAAGTTCATGCTCAGTTTTGCTAGGGTGACCCATTCTTCCCTCAGGTCTACCAGAGGCAAGTGGCCAGCCTGGCTGCTGGCTGGCACGGACAGAGCTCACACGTGCACACATACACAGAGGAGGCAGTGTGGGGGAGATGGGGGAAAGTGATAAGGTTCATTTAGAAAGCACTAAAGACCGGATTTCAATTTCCTTTGAAAATTATGACACAATTATTCTTCCATGGTAGCTTCTGTGGGAACAGTGGCATTCTGCTCTGGGACCCAGGGCTCTGGAATTGGGGAGGCTGTTGGGGAGAGGTTGTGTGGGGGTACCACCTGAAGATAGGATCCATCCAGGGAGGGAGCAAGTGGGGATTTAGAAGGCTGTGGGCAAGAGGGGCCAGGAAGGGCTGAGGCTGGGACAGAAGTGCAGGAGGCTGCACGGGATGGAGAGAAGATGGGGATGTGCTCACACACTGCATGTGTATGTGTGTGTGTGTGTGTGTATACGCACAGGTGCACACATCAGGCCTGTGGCAGGTGAGGGCACATGATCTAAGGGGCATCACTCTCAAGCTGGTGTAAGTGGCTCCCAATTTGCACAGGATCCTGGCTGGTTCTGTGCCATCTTGTGGGGAGGTTCATGATCATCCCCTGTTCTCCCCCATATGTGCTAAACACAAACATTGAAAGCATATTTGGAAAAGCAAAGGCAGTGGGTTGAGCAAACATCTGTCCACTAGTCAATGAAGAGAGGAGAGCAAGAGGGTTTGAGTTATAAATAGAGGGAATTAATTTAGATATCAGAAGGCACTTAAACTGTTGAACAGCATTCCAGAGGGAGAACTTCAGCTGAAAGGCAAAGAATATAGCTGGGCCGATAACGATGTTGACTGCAGAGCCAGCCAGACTGGCGTTTGAAACCCAGCCCCGCTAGGTTTAGCTGTGTGACCTTGGGCAAGCCAGTGGGCTTCTCCATGCCTCCTCTATAAAATGATGATCAAAATGGGAACCTCACTGGGTTATTGTGAGTGTTAGAAAGTGCTGAGAGTCTCAAGAGATCAGAAATTGTGGCAGGGTTGGGGGGATGTTCTTAGGGTAATTTATGGCCCCCTTGAAGTGGGGGGCTGAGCCTGTACATGTTGAGACCCGGAGTAGTTGCCAGCCAGCTTTTACTGTAGATGATTTCAGAGCTGGACTTTGGAAGGCCCTCCTGTACCTAGCTTCTGAAGATCAGCTGTTAAAGTTGTGGCCTGGGGAAGGTCCCTGAAGAGGGTCTAGATAAATCAGCATAACCCCCATGCTAACAGTGAGCAGGGTGGGGCTGCTGACTTTACGACCTGGAGTGGCTGGAACTCCTGACAGTGAGGCTAAGGCAACATGAGTCCTCTCGGCAGAGGAAAAGCACCCAGCCCTCTTGAGAGTACACAGGTGTCTCTCCCTGCAGTCGATATACTCAATGACTCGTGCGGTGATTGATACAGAACGTGAACTTGCTATAATCCATCTGTTGAACAGGAAATTGTGGCAGGGTGGCACATGCCAGGGAAGGCAGAATGGTGAACATTCTGGGGCGCTGGGCTGGGGGCACAGGAGTGGGAGGGAAGATTCCAGCAAGCTTCACTCCCTGCATCCAGCCTGGGGCAGCCTGAAGAAACAGAACCAAGGAGAGATCATACAGTGTGCAGTGGTGGAACTGTAGGGAACCATCTAGAAGGTAGGAGCTCAGGGGACTGCAAGCCCCACTTCCCTTTCTCTTCTCCCAGGGGGCTTGGGGCAGGTGGTTAACACCTCTGCACCTATAGTGGACACAGGCAGTGCCCTCCCAGGTCCCTGGTGTCCCTCTTTCTGCGTATGTGCTTTGCTGAAGCTCCCACCTGCAGCCTGTCGGGGAAGGCTCTGGGGCCCTGAAGTCACCTCAACTGGATCTGCCTGGGGTGTACAACCCCTTCACCCTCACCTACCACTAATGGTATAGAGGTACAAAAACCCGGCACCTTTGGCTTAAAATGGGAAAAAAATCTCTCTGCTGTGTATGTGGGGGCCAAGCTCAGCCACACAGAAACCTTTCCTCTATCCTGCCTCGTCCTTTCCTCCTAAGACAAAGGAGCTGGCTAGTCCGCTCCCCTGAGACGTTCAGACCAAAGACCCTAACTTTCTAGGCAAGCTGTGAAATTTGCCCACCCCATATACAAGGGATCTCTAATTGCCCCCTGGGGCAGACACCTCATTTGCACTGCCCTTTGCACCCTCCCCTTTCCATAAACCTGGCCTGAACATCTCCTCCGTACCCTGGTCTCTGGGCACCACCGTTTACACCTTTCATCATGTAATTTACATTCCAGAGTTTTCCATCAGCTCAGGCAGAGGCTGCGACCTTCCTGGAATCCGCTTCTTCCCCTTCCCTGTTCTAATTGCCCACTAGCTAGGTGGTTGGTTGCTCCGGGTAGCACTCCCATAATGAATGCCTTGTATACAGACCCCGTTCTCAGAATCTGCTCCGAGGAGAGCTGCCCAAGACGGCCCCCAGCAAGTTCCGAAGAATCTTGTGAATAGCAACAGTTAGCACGCACACTCTTTTTGTAGTTTCTCCAGGTTACTTAGTGTGACTGCCCCACCAGAACTGTCAGGCCCCCAGTATTCCTGCTGGTGGCCCGAGACAGCAAGGTAGATAATCCCAAACCACATATGAGGTCCACTCACGCCCACGTGCTCGTCCCCCGATAAGCACTGGGAGGACTGCTATGGGCTCCCACCCTGGCCCTGCTCTCTGCCACCTCTGCCAAAAGTGGATTTGCTTTCCTCTGCCTGCTTTGCTCAGACAAACATTAAAATGAACCAACATTCCCCGAGCACACACTGGTCCGTGGCCGGAGTGCACCGCAAAGCTTGTTGACTGAAGGGACATTCAAAGTGATTTAGTCTGGCCTCTGTGGTTTTGCTTGGAACCCTGCAGGACCAGGGGGATCCAGCCTAGAGTCAGACACTTGACCTGGATAATCCAGAGAATCCGCTATATATAGCTAACTGAGAATTCACTGTCAATGCACACGCATTCTTAGAACACAGCATTTTCTGCTGGCTCAGACTTCTTTGGGTAGGGATGAAGAAAAGATATGTCTTACTTCTTTCCAGAATACTTAATCACCAGGTTACCAGGGGTGGTTGATTTGTTCACTCACAAGGTAAATAACTGTTGAGCACCCATTGTGTAGACCTCTGTTGTTTGGGCGCCCAGCCTCTACATACCTGCTCACCCTCTCCCCACTGCATTTCTTTAATGTGGGACTGACTCCGCCTCTGGGTAGGTGTGTGGTCGGGCTCATCAATCACAGCACTGCATCTCCAAGGCACTATCATTCCTTCAAAGACAGGCCCATGACAGCTTTGGACCAGTAAGAGTAGATTAGCAGCTTTCATTTGACTACTAGAAAAGAAAAGCTCTATATTTAACCTGGCTGGACCTTCGCTGGTGAGGATGTGGGTCTGGAATTGTGGGCAACCGCAGGGAACCTAAACCAAAACGTGGAAGAAACAGAAACGGAAAGACCAGGTGCTGGTGACATAGCTGTGCCCTTGAATCCAGCTGTGACTAGAGGCAGACCCTGGCATTTTGGGGGAGTTTCCTTCGGTGATTTTTAAATAGAACTGATGTAGATAGTAGCTCCAGGAGTGGGGGAGTGCAGGTGGAAGATCACACTTGCACGCTGGCTGAGCGGGTGTGCTGGGCAGCGTGGACTCACGGACCATAGCTGAAAGGTTGGCGTCCTAGGGAAACAGAAGGGACCTTCAGTAAGGTCTTATTAGAAAGTGACAAGGTTAGGTTGAAACTGGCTTGCTTGGAAGCAAATGGCATTTACACTAGGCTTTACTGAGAGAGGCACTTCCTGCCTTTGACCTGAAATCACAGCAGCCAGAAATGTGGAGGAATTGCAGGAAGGTAAATGGTCTTTTCCAACCTAAAATTAGCACGAGTTAAGATAGAAATGTGAGCACCCCAGGAACACACTGGTCCCCTCCGGCTTTTCCAGGCACTCCCTGTGATGAACCTTCTCAATGAAGGGGACACAGCTGGAGTCAAGGAGCCACATAATCCCTTCCCCTCCCCCAGGGAGGGTGGAATCTGAGAGGCCACTGGGGCTTTAGATACTAACCCACAGGGCAGCCAACCCCCAGCCAATTCCCTGGGGGAATTATTCTACAACAGAAATACTAACTCTGTCAAATAATCTATCTAAGATGCCAATCATCGAAGGCAATCAATCCACAAGTCCCCACTGGCCCATCAAGTAGAGAGCTTCTTTCCAGAAGTTTCATCTTTCCCACTGTACTCCCTAGATGTGGGCTTGGAAGACAGTGGTCAGGGGATATCTCCCAGGAAACATGGGGAAGGGAAAAGCACCTTGTTCCTGCCAGGCTGGGGAGCAGCATGGGCTACGGGCTACTGCCCTCTGTGTAATTCTCTTTATTGAAGTTGTTCTGCTCACTTGCTACCGTTATATGCTGTTGACATTTCACGGGGTGGGGAGAAAACGGTAATTGAACCACTTAGACAAAGGCTGCCTGGCCGTGAGAGGCCACATGTGGAATTGACCAAGAAAAAGGCTCACCTCAGGGACAGAATTATAGCAAGTTTAGTGCACAGGTTTGGGAAGCCAGCGGCTGCTTCGTCACCTTACTCCTTCACCGTGTGTGTGATTTTGAGCAAGGACCTTCACACCTTTGTGCCTTCGTTTTCTCTTCTATAAAATGAGGATTAATAATGCAGTATTTTTACATTATTAATACTGTCTGTCTTTGGCCATCACCTTGCCACCACCTGGGCTAAGACAGAAGTCGACTGCAGAGAGAGGTGGGGTGAGACCAGGTGTGGCTGGCTGAACCCCAGTCTCAGTTGTGCCTGAATCCAGCCTGTGCCCTCCTGGTCACGAATGTGGAGAATACATCTCTGGTGGACTTAACAGAGTCTGAGGGAATTTGTTTTATCACTTTCAATTAAAAAAGGCTAACTGATAGCACTGTGTTAACCTCTGGGCACATCCCCTGCTCTCAGGAGCTTGTAGCATGGCGGGAAGACAGCTGAGTGATATGATATGGGAAGAATTGAGATAAGGAAGTCTCAGGGGCCAGGGAGGCACAGGTAAGGGGTCTCTAGGGTGCAGGTGGGCATCAGGAAGGCTTCCTGGAGCAGGGGCCATGTTGATGGCCAGGTCCAGTGGAAGCAGGTTGGGGAGAGAGGGCTGGGTCCTCTGATGGAATGGTCAATTTTCTAGTCATCGGAGACGTCAAGGATGGGCTGGAAAATAACTTTCTTGGAATGTTGATTTATGCTTTGACAAGGAGGATCAGCCAAATCCTTTCAGTGGGGAATACAGCCCTTGGACCCCGCTATGATGCCTGTCCCAAGGGGATGTGAGTCTCTTGCATGGTCACACCACCTGGTGGCTCTTCACTGCTTTGGACTGAGCATGTTGTTTGGCCCACACCATGTTTCACATTTTTTTAATTGGTTGCCAATATTAAAATTTGAGAGAGTTCACATAAAATTCTAATGTTTGGCTCTTCTGGAAAAAGCAGAAAGCCTGACAACCCAGGCTTCACCTTCCCACATACCGATCATGGGCTGGCTTTGAAGAATGGGGCTCGTTTTACACAGACTTATGTGCTCCTGGGCCTGCCCCAATCCCCACTACTCCCTCTTGTCTCATAGTAGACTCACTTGATCCATTCCTTTACCTTACCACATAGTCAGCAGGAATTTGAATGTGTGACCCTGTTTTAGGGGAGGGATATATTGATCATGGATTAGTGCATATGCAGGTGGGTGTTGCTCTAGAAAGTGAAATAAATCTGAGTGGGTGAATGCCCCTCTCTGGTTTCTTTTCCACTGGTGCTGCTGGGTGAGTCTTAGGCAGAAAGGGCAGGTTCTGAGACATGGGTCTGGGCGCTGGGGCAGGGAGAGACTTGTTTGATTTGATACCATTCCAGGCTGCCCAGTCTAGCAAATGGAACCTTCCAGAGGGTGCTATTTAGCATACTATAGTTCTGCAGTGGGTTTGGGACAAAGCTATGGCTGTTGCAAACATATTCCTTTGTCTTGCTTTTCCTCCTTTGTATATATTCTTTCTCTTTAAGGAATCTCCTTATGGGTAGTTTCTAGGTAATCTTAGGTCCCCAGAACTGAGTCCATCATCATACTAGCATCTCTGTGTGTGTGTATTTTCTTCTTTGAACATTTATTTGACGTTTGTTCTTTTCATTCTAAATATGGATTACATTTAAAGGTTATTAATTTAGAGTTATGTCAATCCAAAATTAAGCATGTTCACGATAATCTTATACATGGCCTTTCCCCAGCTTTACTGAGGTATAGACCTATAAACTAAAGTTTCTAGACCTATTTTAAGTGTGTAGAGCTCAGCAAGGTTTGAAAAATGTCTTCCCTTGTGTAACCAGCACCACAATCAAGATATAAACATTTCCATTCCCCCCTGGCTTCCCTGGTGCTCTTGCTACTCAATCTCCCACCACTTCTGGTCCCAGGCAATCACTGTTCTGATTTCTTGTCACGATAGATTAGATTTCTCTCTTCTCGAGTTTTATATACACAGAAGCATATACGACACTCTTTCGTGTCTACCTGCTTTCACTTGGTATATATTTTTTTGAAATTTGTCCTTTTTACTTTTTGAATTTACGAATAGATCATTCCTTTCTTTCTCTGAACAATACTCCATTGATTTTATAGCTCCACTGCGATCTGTGTATTCACTTACCTGCTAATGATGGGCATTTGAATTGTTTCTGATTTGGGGTATTACAAATAAATTTGCTATGAACATTCATGTGTGTGGATCTTCAGGCAGACACGTTTTCACGTCCCTTGGGTAAATAACTAGCAATGGAATTGTTGGGATTTAAGATCAATGTATGTTTAGCTCTTAAAGAAACTGCCTATTTTTCCAAAGTGGTGGTTGCAGAGTTTTCTACTTGCAGTAGGACTATATGAGAGTCTGTGTCACGCAGCCCCAGTACACATGCAGTGCTCCGGGGATTTGTTAACACTTGTATTTTCATCTTTTAAATTTTAACCCAATTAATGAGAGTCCAGTGTCATCTAATCATGGTTTTAATTTGCATTTCCCTCATGACTAAGGATGTTGAACATCTTTTCATGTGTTTATTGAACATTTGTATATGTTTGTACATAAAGGCATCGTCATACTAACTTTAATAGAGTCAACTTCTCAGAGTCAATAGAAGATTATACAGAATATTAATACACAAGGTAGCAAATCAGTGCTATGAAAAGGATGGCTAAAAAGCTGCAGGAGAGCTCACATCCAATCCCTGAGTTGGAACTAGAATACTGGGATTCTGTCATTTTCTTTTTTAGAACTAAGCAGCTGGTGAAAGTGGCAGGGAGGATTCTCAGACCTGCTTCTGTGATGGGAGTGGCTCAGGGCTTGGCTAGTGGCTGCTTCTGTGGGGCTTCCCTGCCCTGCAGGTACCTGTAGAGTAGAGAATTAGTAGAATGGCAGACCCAGAGTCTCGCCTCATTTTGTTAAGTTTGCTTATTCCTGGATATAAGTTCTGAGCCTGCCTAGACTCTCAAAGTTTACTGAAGCTCTGCCCTTGGCCATGGCCTCAGTATGGAGCTGGTCCTGACCCTCTGTCTCCCCAGTGTGGTGGGGGTGGAGCTAAGGTAGCAACAGGCCAAGTTCTGTATGCTGGTCTTGGCCCCATTCAGCTGGGCAAGGAGACTGGTGGTGCATGGACGCTGGTGGTGCCTGGATGCTGGTGGTGCATGGGCACCGGTGTCAGGACTAAGTTCAGCAAAGCTTCTGCTGCAGTGTGGAGACACAATCTCAGCATCACTCAACCTGCAGGCATCACAGCTTTAACTCAGCTTGGATGAACTATTTGACCCGAACTAGGCAGGTCTATCAACTGACTAGTCTGTTCAGTCTGAAAACTGCTTTGATTGATTTTTTTCTTTTTTTTCATTGAGCGGGACAACTATCTGAGTGCACCTAATGAAAATGAAATTTGGCTTCAAGAGCACTCATTTAAGTATGGAATGTCTTGTTCTCCTTGTCAGTTTGGCTTATCTCCTATTCCAAGAGCTCACTGATTTGTCATATGCATCAAAGTGCTGGAGTCTTCTGCCACTAACTGGCCATGTTATTGACATGACACAATGAAAGAGGCATTGGTTTTGGAATGTACTGGAACCTGGCTTTAGTCATAGCTCTGTCACTTAAAAGCAGTGTGGTTTGGGGGAAGTCACTCTGAAGACCTTGGTTTCCGCTGTAATGTGGGGGCAGTAAATTTGCCTGACAGTATTGTTTTGATAATTGGGTTTGACAATGGACATAACATTGAGGTAGGCTTGCAGTTTGCATTGGCTCTGTGCTTCAAGCTGCAGATGAGGTCACTGCCCAGGTCCCATCCTGCTTACACATATAGCCTGGGAAAAAGAACTATGCCTTATTCAAACCATAAGTAACTTTTCTTCACAGCTTGTAAGTAAGTCTAAAGAGGGAAGGACATAATACGATATGCAACCAAAAATAAAAAACATCCAGATTTCTGTAAATAAGAGGAAATCTTAGACCCAATGATAGTAATTTAATACCTACAAAGTACTACCTCTCGTCTAAACTACTTTCTTCTTCCTGGCACCTTTTCAGACAGCAGCAATATCCAGTGGGCTCATTTTCTCGAGTAAATTCTCTACCAAGACAAAGCTGAGTCAGTGATTGTCTTTATCACAAGGAAGTACCGTATGGGTGCCTCAGTTTCCCTTTTAATCCCAGGAATTCTAAGGCCTTGGCCATTCCTTCCTGGGTGGCAAAGCTGTGAGCTATCCTCCCAAATGCCCTCTGAACTTCTCCAATGGGAGCTGGCAGAATGAGTAGCAAGAATGATTATTAATTAGTGAAAACATGTATAATCACATAATTGGAGTGTATAATTGATGCTTCAGTGCTGTGGGCAGGAATGGAGGGATGCAGAGATGAAAGCCAGGGAGAAGGAGCTGCCACAGATCCCAATTGCTATAGAAGCACAAGAAATGCAGAGGGTTTAGCACCCCTGGTGCCCTGCAAAGTCTGGATTGAATAAAGGTCGTGTGCTGGCCAGCCCAACGCTGCCAAGAAGCAGCGGATGGCCGAGCCCTTAGTACTAGCAGCCGGCATCCGTAAAGCTGCTTTCCCCAGAGGTCGCTTCATGCCCACATTTTGAGGCTGCTGTGTATTTTTTTTTCTACAGCAGCATCAGATGTCTAATGAAAGCGCTCAGCAGATCTCTGCAGCAGCAGAGACCAGACGATAGTCATCTCACACGTTGCCTGGCTTCCCTCGATGCTCAGTCGATACCTAAGCAGAGATTCCACCTTCTCTCTGGTCCCAAGATCCTGGGTTATTAGAAATGAGTCGTGACATGTGGGATCTATCTGTTTGAGGGCTCGTTTGTTGGAAGAGGAGAAATGAGGTGGCAGCTGAATAGTCTCTTCTCGGGATAATGCACTCAGGCTTTCCTCTGCTTGATTAAAGATGGGTTGCAGGCAGGGGGATGGGGGGCCGGGCAGGATGGGACAGGAAGCCGGGGTGGCGGATTCTTGGAAGAGGGCTATAACGACAAGAATAATAACAACAGCAGACACCTCTGTGCTGGAGGTGTACTCTGTAGTTCATGCAGTTGTCACGCACTTCTGTGACATGAGGTTATAATTATCCTCATTCCACAGAAAAGGAGATAAAGCCAAGGGATGAGAAGTCATTCGCCCAAGGTCACCCAGCTGATAAGTGATGGAGCCAGAACTTCCATCCAGGTCCTCCTCCAAAGCCTACGCTCTGGAACCACCTGCTCTGCCTCTCCTGGCACCACCCAAACAGCTTTCTGCTGCCGCCGCCGCCACCATACCCACCCCCACCTGTGCTTTTACTTGCTGTGTGGGTTCCCTCTAGTTCCCTAGGCTTGTCAGGCTCAAACGAGCTCATATTTATTAAGTACTTAGAGCAATGGTTGGTCCTTCATAAGCATGCAATCAATACTAGTTACTATTATTATCTTTTGAATATGGTGTTATTATTTCTCTGTGCCAGACACTCTTCTAGATGGAGAGTCCCCACCCTCCTAGGATCTTACATTAGACCTGGGAGAGAGGACAGGTGTGCAAAGATAAGAGAAAGCTATGTCTGCCACGTACACCAACTGTGGGGCTCCCACGGTAAAGGCAATAGCAGTCCAGAACAAGGAGAGGCCCTGTTCAGGGGCTGAGTATTTTTGCGGTTTTTGGCTGGGGCTGGGTTTGAACCCACCACCTCCAGCATATGGGGCCGGCACCCTACTCTTTTGAGCCACAGGCGCCACCTAGGGGGGCTGAGTTTTTAAAGTTTCAGACAGCGTGCATGAGGTCAAAGCATGCAGGTGAAGATAAATGTCAGTTTCCCCCAACAATAGGGGCAGGGATTTTTGTCTGCTTTATACTTGCTGTACCTCGGGGCCTTAATAGTGCCTGCTATAGACTCGCAAAAGCCCTGCGTTGAAAGAACGAATAAAAAAAAAAAAAAAGAATGCTGATAGAAAATTGTGACTCGATAAAATTGGCAGACCGACTTGGCCAGAGAGTAGATGGTGGGGATGGAAGGCGAGAAAAATCTTGAAGAATATGTCAAACTTTGATAAGTGGAAAGGAATGAAGGCGGTGCATTAGGCCCGGTGAGGCTTCATGAATGCCTGGGATAGCAAGTGAAGAGTTCATCATGTACCAACCTGGTGTTTTTCCCCACCCTTGACACCTGGAATAGAGGAGGTGGAAACCGGGAGTGGGAGCTTGCCTCAGAACAGAACGTGGCTCCTGGGCCTGGTCTGGGGCACAGAAATAGCAAACGCAGCAAGCAGACACCTGGTTCCATTACCATGCGTCCCATCGGCATGCACGTCCCTGGCACAACTTGCAGTCCACAATATTTATCTGCTTCATGGCAGCATCTTCACTGAGCCCAGGGCTGGTCTCAGCTGACTCCTCGCACTGACTGCTGGGCATCTGGCGTCTAAGCAACTGCTCCGTGGACTGTCTACCTGCTTTCCAACAACCTGCTTAGAAATGGTGCCAGAATGGTGTGCATTTCTTTTTCTTTTTTTTTTTTTTTGAGACAGAGCCTCAAGCTGTCACCCTGGATAGAGTGCTGTGGCATCACAGCTCACAGCAACCTCCAATTCCTGGGCTCAAGCGAGTCTTCTGCCTCCGCCTCCCAAGCAGCTGGGACTACAGGCGTCCA
>CAUYON010147898.1:0-20006 GCA_963573935.1 Arctocebus calabarensis | reverse complement strand
TTTTTTTTTTTTTTTGAGACAGAGCCTCAAGCTGTCACCCTGGATAGAGTGCCGTGACATCACAGCTCACAGCAACCTCCAATTCCTGGGCTCAAGCGAGTCTCTTGCCTCCGCCTCCCAAGTAGCTGGGATTACAGGCGTCCGCCACAACGCCATTTTTTGGTTGCAGCCGTCGTTGTTTGGCGGGCCCAGGCTGGACTCGAACCCACCAGCTCAGGTGTAGTGGCTGACGCCCTAGCCCGTTGAGCCACAGGTGCCGAACCTATCATATTTTTATGTGACAATTATCTGTTTATTGAAATAAATTTCCCCTTGACTGTTTTTTTTTTTTTGAGATAGGATCGAGGCTAGATTACAGTGGCCTGATTATAGCTCACTGTGGCCTTAAACTCCTAGGCTCAAATGATCCTTTCTCCTCCACCTCCCAAGTAGCTGAGACTATGAGTACACACCACCATGCCTAGCTTATTTTTGAATATTTTTGTAGCTGTGAGGTTTTGCTGTGTTGCCCAGGCTGGTCTCAAAACTCCCAGCTTTGAGCGATCCTTCCACTTCACAAAGTGCTGGGATTGCAGGCATGAACCACCTTGCCCAGCTGATGTCTATTTTTATTTTTATTTTATTTTTAAGACAGTCTCATTCTTTTGCCCAGGCTAGAGTGCTATGGTGTCAGCCTAGCTCACAGCAACCCCAAACTCCCAAGCTCAAGCAATTCTCCTGTCTCAGCCCCCTGAGTAGCTGGAACTACAAGCACCTGCCACAACATCTGGCTATTTTTGTTTCTTTTTCTTTTTCTTTTTGAGACAGAGTATCAAGCTGTCAGCCTGGGTAGAGTGTCATGGTGTCACAGTTCACAGCAACCTCAAACTCTTGGGCTTAAGGGATTCTCTTGCCTCAGCCTCTGAAGTAGCTGGGACTACAGGTGCCCGCTAATGTAGCACGCCACAATGTGCAGCTACATTTTTTTTGTTGCAGTTGTCATTGTTGTTTTATCTGGCCCAGGTCAGGTTCGAACCTGCCAGCCTCAGTGTATGTGGTGACCTACCCACTGAGCTACGGGTGCGGCCCTTTTTTTTTTTTTTTTTTGATAGAGCCTCAAGCTGTCACCCTGGATAGAGTGCTGTGGCATCACAGCTCACTGCAACCTCCGATTCCTGGGCTCAAGCAAGTCTCCTGCCTCCGCCTCCCAAGTAGCTGGGACTACAGGCGCCCACCACAATGCCCGGCTATTTTTGTGTCTTGTAGTTCAGCGAAGGCCAGGTTTGAACCTGCCAGCTTCCATATATGGGGCCGGCAACCTACTCGATCTACTTTTATGAATTATCTGTTTGCATTCTTTCCTTATTTAGCTATTGGATTCTTAACATTTTTCCTCAATAATTTTGTCTTTATGAAGGGTCTACTAATATAGCTATTTTCCAAATAAGCAAAGAGTTTTAAATTTTTGTGAAGTCAAATTTGTGACTTATATTGCTTAGAAAGTTCCCACTTCTAGAACATACCTAAAACATTGATTCAATAGGTATTTATTGGGGACCTACTATGTGCCAGCCACTATTCTAAGTTTGGGAGGATACAATGGTGAATTACCCTAGAAGCTTATATTCTAGAGGACAGAATTTGACAAGTGAATAAGATAGTTTTAGATAATGGTAGTTGTTATGGGTTGAATTGTGGCCTCCCCAAAAGATGTTGAATTCCTAACTTCCTGTATGAATATGACATTCCTCAGAAATAGGGCCTTTGCAGATGATCAAGATAATGAGGTAGCTATGTTGAACCTTAGTTTCATATGACTAGTGTCCTTATAAAAAGGGGCTATCTGGGCACAGAGACAGACTTGTACAGAGGGAAGACGGTATGAAGAAACTCGAGGTCATCTCCATGTTGAGGAAAAGTTGAGGCTACCAGAAGCTAAAAGAGAAGTGTGGAACAGATTCTTTCCTAAAGCCGTCAGAAGGAGCATGGTCTTCCTTACACCTTAATTTTGTACTTCTGGCCTCCAGAACTGTGAGTCAATTGAGCTCTTATCTTACGTCAGTTTGTGGTACTTTGTTACAGCAGCCCTAGCAAACTAATACAGTAGGCATGATGGAAATAAAAGAAGATAATATGATAGAGAATAAGTGGAGGCACGGTGGGTAGAGCTACTTCTCTAGGGGATTCAGGAAAGTCTCTATGATCTGGGAGACCACTAAGGGTAATTAAGTAGGGACGAGACATGATCTGGCTTGCTTTTTAAAAAACTATTTACTGGCAGATAAAATATATAGAGGAAAGGACACAAATCTTAGATCAATTTTCACGATTTTAACATTCACAAAATTAACATGCCAGTGTAATCAGTATATTCAACTCCCTCTCCCATGCTTTCTTCTAGTTGATATCCACCCCAGGATGAACCATATCCTCAATCTAATACTATAGATTAGTTTTGACTGTTTTTGAACTTCATGTAAATGGAATCATATGTATTCTTTTGTTTATGGTTCTTTCACTCAGTATTATTTCCATGAGATTCATTAATTTTGTCTGTGTAGTTTTAGTTCATCCTTTTTTTTTTTTTTTTTTTTTTTTAGACAGAGCCTTAAGCTGTCACCCTGGATTGAGTGCCGTAGCATCACAGCTCACAGCAACCTCCAGTTCCTGGGATAGAGCGAGTCTCCTGCCTCTGCCTCCCAAGTAGCTGGGACTATAGGCGCCTGCCACAATGCCCGGCCATTTTTTGATTGCAGCTGTCATTGTTGTTTGGCGGGCCCAGGCTGGATTCAAACGGGCCAGCTCAGGTGTATGTGGCTGGCGCCTTAGCCCGTTGAGCCACAGGCGCTGAGCCAATTCATCCATTTTTAATACCTTGTTTTATTTCATTGTGTGTCAATATTAAAATCTAATTACCTATTCTACTGTTGAGCCAGTAGGAGGGGCATTTGGGTAGTTTCTAGATGGGACTATTGTGAACAATGTCCCTATGAACATTTTTTTTTTTTTGAGACAGAGCCTCAAGCTGTCACCCTAGATAGAGTGCCATGGCATCACAGCTCACAGCAACCTCTAATTCCTGGGCTCAAGTGAGTCTCCTGCCTCCGCCTCCCAAGTAGCTGGGACTACAGGCACCCACCACAATGCCTGGCCATTTTTTTTGATTGCAGCCGTCATTGTTGTTTGGCAGCCTGAGCTGGATTCAAACCCGCCAGCTCAGGTGTACATGGCTGGCGCCTTAGTCCGTTGAGCCACAGGCGCCGAGCCAACAATTTTTTTTTTTTTTTTCAGACAGAGTCTCACTGACACCCTCAGTAGACTGCTGTCACATCACAGCTCACAGCACCCTCAAACTCTTGGGCTCAAGCAATTCTCTTGCCTCAGCCTCCAAAATAGCTGGAACCACAGGTGCCCCCCACAAGACCCAGCTTTTTTTTGTTGTAGTTATCGTTGTTTTCAGCAGGCCTGGGCAAGGTTTGAACCTGCCAGCCCCAGTATATGTGGCTGGCACCTAACCATTGCGCTACAGGCATTGAGCCCCTATGAACATTCTTGTTTGTGTATTTTGGTGATTTATGCATTATATGTTCCTAGAGTTGAGATTTCTGGATCACAGATATACTCTATATATTCTGCTTGAGTAGATACTACCATATCTGTGGTTGACATATTAAAAGGTAATTATGAGTGCTGAGTGGAGAAAAGACTGTGATAGTGGGAAGAGCAGATAGAAGCCTATTATAATTCTTATAGAACTATTATTATAATAGTTCTAAGAAAGGATGACAGTGGCTTTGACTAGGATGAGATGACAAATCAGAAGATAGAGAAAAGCACACTCACACAGGATGCATTACACAGGTAAAGCAGAATGGGCTTTACCCAACTGCATTAGCATCTGCAGATGCTAATGGGCTGAATACAGGGAGATGATGGAGAGATGAATTAGGGTTGACAGTTAGGTTTGTGGTTTGAACAACTAGGTAGGCAGTAATGTCAGTTACTGAGATGGGGAAGAAGAGGAAAATAACAGGTGAGTGGGAGAACCAAGTATTCTGGGTTGCCATGTTAGGTTTTGGTTGGCCTTTTTTTTTTCTCTTTTTGAGGCAGGGTTGTGCTCTCTTGCTCAGGTTGGAGTGCAGTGGAGCAATCATACCTCACTGTAATCTCGAACTCCTGAGCTCAATTGATCCTCCTGCATTAGCCTATCAAATTAGCCAGGAGTATGGCTTTTTAAAAAAAAGTATAAAAGATGGCTCAGCACCTGTGGCTCAATGAGCTATGGCGCCAGCCACGTACACCTGAGCTGGCGGGTTCGAATCCAGCCCGGACCTGCCAAACAACGACGGCTGCAGGCTCGGTGCCTATGGCTCAAGTGGCTAAGGCACTAGCCACGCAAACCTGAGCTGGCAGGTTTGAATCCAGCCTGGGCCCGCCAAACAACAATGATGGCTGCAACTAAAAAATGGCCGGGTGTTTTGGCTGGCGCCCTGTAGTCCCAGCTACTTGAGAGGTGGAGGCAGGAGACTCGCTTGAGCCCAGGAATTAGAGGTTGCTGTGAGCTGTGATGTCACAGCACTCTACCCAGGGCTACAGTTTGAGGCTCTGTCTCAAAAAAAAAAAAGAGACAGAGCCTCAAGCTGTAGCCCTGGGTAGAGTGCTCTACTGCACTCCAACCTGAGCAAGAACCCTGGCGGGTTCGAATCCAACCGGGGCTGGCCAAACAATGTCGGCTGCAACCAAAAAATAACCGGGCATTGTGGTGGGCGCCTGTAGTCCCAGCTACTTGGGAGGTGGAGGCAGGAGACTCGCTTGAGTCCAGGAGTTGGAGGTTGCTATGAGCTGTGATGCTACAGCACTCTATCCAGGGTGACAGCTTGAGGCTCTGTCTCAAAAAAAAAAAAAAGGAAAGAAAAGGAAAAGAAAAACTCATCGAAAATGTGAGTACCAGAGATATAAATTTGGGGCTATCTGCATCAAATGATATTTAAAGCTATGAACATGGATATAGATCCTTTTAGGTAGGAAGTTTAAGCAGAAAAGAATACAGTAAAGGACATTAAGACCAAGTCCCAGAGCATGTCACATTAAGAAGTGAAGTAGGCTGGGTATGGTGGCTCATGCTTATAATCCTAGCACTTTGGGAGGCTAAGGCAGGATTGCTGTAGCCCAGGAGTTTGAGGCTGCTGTGAGCTATGATGAGTAACCTATTCATGCTAAATGCTAACATACTGCTTATCTGACAATGGCTACTATTTATCTAGTGTCTACCTTGTGTCTAGGCACTGTGCTAATTAGTTGTTTTACATGTTATTTATAACAAGTCTACAAAATTACACTTTATTAGTAATTATAAAATTCCATTTTACCAGATGAGGGAACTGAAACTCAGCATTTCAGTAATTTTCCTAAGATTCGACAGTTAGTGAAGAACTGAAGTGGGATTTGAAAACAGATGTCCGATTCCAAAGGCTATCATCAGTCTTCTCTGCTCCTCTTCATTTAATTATGTATTTCCCTCATCTCCCTAGCACTTAGTATAGAAGGCCTAGATAGGCTCGGCGCCTGTGGCTCAAGCGGCTAAGGCACCAGCCACATATACCTGAGCTGGTGGGTTGGAATCCAGCCTGAGCCCGCCAAACAACAATGATGGCTGCAACCAAAAAATAGCCTGGCATTGTGGCAGGTGCCTCTAGTCGCAGCTACTTGGGAGGCAGAGGCAGGAGAATCACTTGAGCCCAGGAATTGGAGGTTGCTGGGAGCTGTGATGCCACAGCACTCTAATAAGGGGGACAATTTGAGGTTCTGTCTCAAAAAAAAGAGAGAAGCCATAGATAAATGTTCAGCAGCAAGAGTGACCCCTAAGTATAAATCTGATGACCTACCTTTGTACTTAATCTAAACTTTCTTAAAAACCCTCCTTACTCCCAGCTCTCTAGTCTATTACTTTCTTCAACAAGACCACCTCTTTCTTTCCCCAGGGCATTGGCCTGAGCTGCACTTACACCTTCGAAGGCTCTTCTCAGTCTTCCCACGCTAACTCCTTTATTTCCTTTAGATCTCAGCTTAACTGTTGGTCAGAGAGATTGTCTTTGGCTATTTGTCTAAAATAGATCCTTGACACTCTCTATGCCATTTGTTTCCTAACATTTATCAAATTTTGCATTTGCCTTTCATTTTACTTTCTGGTGTCTTTCCAATATTAAGCCCTAAGTCCAGAGAGACCCTCAGCCTAGTTTACCTTTGATTTCCCAGAGTTGTGCCATTCAATACAGGAGCCATCAGCCACATATGGCTATTGAGTACTGTACTCAAATAGTACAAATGTGGTGCTGTCTCATTGAGCAGTGCAGTTAAATGTAAAATACAGACCAGATTTCAAAGACCTGACCTGAGAAATGAATAAGATCTCAATTTTTTTTTGCTATTTATTTATTTATTTATTGGTAGAGTCTCATTTTATCACCCTCGGTAGAGTGTCATGGCATCACAGCTCACAGCAACCTCCAGCTCTTGGGCTTAGGTGATTCTCTTCCCTCAGCCTCCCAAGTAGCCGGGAATACAAGTGCCCGCCATAATGTCCAGCTATTTTTTTGTTGTAGTTTGGCCGGGGCCGGCACCCTACCCACCTAGCCATGGGTGCCGCCCAATCTCAATATTTTTTATAATGATTACATGTTGAAATAACATTGGGATACTGAGTTATTTAGGACTAAAATTAATCTCACCTGTTTTACTTTTTTTTTTTGAGACAGAGCCTCAAGCTGTCACCCTGGAGAGAGTGCTGTGCCGTCACAGCTCACAGCAACCTCTATCTCCTGGGCTCGAGTGAGTCTCCTGCCTCAGTCTCCCAAGTAGCTGGGATTATAGGCGCCCACCACAACGTCTAGCCATTTTTTGGTTGCAGCCGTCATTGTTGTTTGGCGGGCCAGGGCTGGATTCGAATCTGCCAGGTCAGGTGTACGTGGCTGGTGCCTTAGCCCGTTGAGCCACAGATGCCAAACCGACTTTTTCTTTCTTTCTTTTTTTTTTTTTTTTTAAAAGACAGAGTCTCGGCTCAGTGCCTGTGGCTCAACGGGCTAAGGCACAAGCCACGTACACCTGAGCTGGCGGGTTCGAATCCAGCCTGGGCCCGCCAAACAACGACAGCTGCAACCAAAAAATGGCCAGGTGTTGTGGTGGGCGCCTGTAGTCCCAGCTACTTGGGAGGCGGAGGCAGAAGACCCGCTTGAGCCCAGGAGATGGAGGTTGCTGTGAGCTGTGACACCACAGCACTCTATCCAGGGTGACAGCTTGAGGCTCTGTCTCAAAAAAAAAAAAAATAGAGTCTCACTTTGTCACCCTCAGTAAAGTGCTGTAATGTCACAGCTCACAGCAACCTCCAGCTCTTGGGCTTAGGCGATTTTTTTGCTTCGGCCACCCGAGTAGCTGGGACCACAGGTGCCTGCCAGAACGCCCGGCTATTTTTTTTATTGCGATTTGGCCAGAGCCAGGTTTGAACCAGCCACCCTGGGTAAATGAGGCCGGCGCCCTACTCACTGAGCCACAGGCACCGCCCTCTTTCACTTTTTTTTTAATGTGGGTTCAAGAAGACTTTAACCTACATACATGACTCAAATATTTCTAGGCTTTGAGACAGTGCCTTGGCCCATTTTATTAAGTGAAATAACCACTGTTGATAAATACACAGAATGAATGGATGATGAATGAAGAGATAATGTTTCATTCAGGCTTCCATTAGGAAAACAGATACAGCATTGTCCTCGATTAGAAGTTAGGAGATCTGGATTCTAGTCTAGGATTTATTGGAAAATACGTGTAACACCGGACAAGCCCTACCTCCCCTGGGCGTCAATTTGCCCATAATGTAGTTGAGGTTCGGAGGTTTATGAAAATCAGTGGCGGAGAAAGGTACCAGAAAAGCCTGACACAACGGAACTTGTCTTCTGTTTGGCTTTAGCTTAAGCACTCTGGCTGCGGCCAAACGGCGGAGGAAGCTGGAATCACACACCAGACCTCCCGAACTCAGTACCCCTGCCGCCTGCTTCCTCAAGCCTACGTCACTGGCGCGCGACGGCGCCAGTGGGCCATGGGGCAGCAGCGGCTTCGTTAAAGGCGAGTTCCGGGCCAAAAGAAAGTCGAACAGTTTCCGGGTCTCCTGGAGACTCATTCCTTAGTAGGCTACCCCCCACCGCGCTCCCTTTTGCTTCACTCCTACCCGGCCCAGAAGCCCAGGTAATACGAACCCCAACCGGAGCGTGCAGAGCCGAGTTTCAGCGCGGTTGTGCAGGGTACAAGCACATCCTCGCCGGAGTCCCGGCGATTGGCTGTGACGTAATTTCCGGTGTGAGCGGCGAAAGCCGGGAGGGCGAGCGAGAGAGCGAGCAGGCAGCAGGCAGCCGGCTGGCGGGCGGGCGGACGGACGGACGGCACGGAGGGAGGGAGCGAGCGAGCAGTGAGTGAGCCAGCAAGGGCGGCCGGGTCCCGAGGGCAGCCGAAATTCCTCAGGTCCCTCTGGCCCCCTCCCCGGAGCCCACAGCGCCTCCGGTCTCCTGCGGAGCGGACACGGCCCGGCCCGGCCATGGCCTCGTTGCTGAAGGTGGATCAGGAAGTGAAGCTCAAGGTAGCGGCACCGGTCCAGGCCATTTTACCCCTTGCTTCGATCCCCCAGCAGTTTGACCGGCTTCCCAAGCCCCGTGGCGTCTTTGTTTCCCGGGGGACACCAACTCTAAGCTTCCGTTTGGCTCAGCCCTGCCCCCAACTCCTCGGGACGACATTGGGGTAAAAGATAATCTGGGATGGTTTTCTGTACCGCTTCCGATGTTGGAGAGCCCCGGGGACACCTTCGCGGACACGTGTTGGATTCGGTGCTTTAAGCCAGTGACAGGTGGAAATCCCCCAGCACAGCAACGTCTCCTCCCCTGACGCTGCTACTGACCCTGCCCTTGACGGCTGGACTACTTCGCGTAGTAGGCCGGGTCTGGGTGGGGGTTGGCACGTTTGTGAGCTCATATTCCTCCTAACTACCTGTCTTTGCTTATCAAATTCAGACAGCTTCAGACTTTAGGAGGGAGGGGAGGGCGGGAGGGAAGGGAGAGGAGACAAGAGACAGGCGGGTGTTAGCCTCAGTCCTCCTTTCCTGTCCTGAGATGGAGAAATGGATCCTCAAAAAAATAAAGTATTTGCAATCCGGGGCCCTCTCAGCTTCTCACTACAATTGCAAGGTGAGGGAAAGATAGCTGGATTGGGGACTCCCCCATCCTGCCCTTACCCTTGTGGCCAGGTACTGAATTATTCTCTTGGTTGATTTTAGGTTGATTCTTTCAGGGAGCGGATCACAAGTGAGGTGAGTGAGAGAAATATAAAAATGAGTGTTGGTTAATAGTAGAGAGTTTCCCAAAAGCAGATATCTGTAGAAAGAGACTGTTCCACAGTTATTAATTCAACTATGTTTTCTTTCCTCACAGGCAGAAGATTTGGTGGCAAATTTTTTCCCAAAGAAGTTATTAGAACTTGATAGTTTTTTGAAGGTGAGAAACCATTTCTTTCCTAGTTTCCCAGTTGTTTTGGTCCTGATCTTTCTGTCAAAAGGAAGAATTCTTGCCCTTCAATGAAATACTTCCTTGTTCATCTTGAAAAGACTAATGTGGTTTGGGGGGGTGGGGATCTCTTTTAGGAACCAATTCTAAACATCCATGACCTAACTCAGATCCACTCGGACATGAATCTCCCAGTCCCTGACCCCATTCTTCTCACCAATAGCCATGATGGACTGGATGGTGTAAGTATCCCAAATTTTTCTTTGATTTCTTAAGTAATCTGTTCTTTCTGTCCACTGTTTCCTGGTAAGTTTGAATGTGTATAGAGGGGACAGTGGGATATTGGATCTGGGAGCTAGGACTCAGTCTTACAGATATATACTCCTTTAATACCCTGATTTTTGGGCCTGGTGATGTGGCTCATGTCTATAATCCTAGCACTCTGGGAGGCTGATGCAGGTGGATTGCCTGAGCTCACAGGTTTGAGACCAACCTGAGCCAGAGTGAGACCTCATCTCTAAAAATGTGGTGGGCGCCTATAGTCCCAGCTGCTCGGGAGGCTGAGGCAGAAGAATCTCTTGAGCCCAAGAGTTTGAAGTTGCTATGAGCTACAAGGCCATGGGACTCCTACCAAGGGCAAAAAAGTGAGACCCTGTGTCAAAAAAAAAAAAAAAAAAAGGGCAGTGTCTGTGGCTCAAAGGAGTAGGGCGCAGGCCCCAAATGCCGGAGGTGGCGGGTTCAAACCCAGCCCTGGCCAAAAGCTGCAAAAAAAAAAAATCTGATTTTCATTTATAACAGGTGAATATACTAATAAGACTCTTAGTGTTAGAGTGAATTTCAAATAGGACAAAACTAGCTACAAGTTCTTTCAATTTTTCCATGGCTCTGAGTAAAGACCCTACTTATCTCTATTTCAGTGTTTTGAGTCTTATTAGAGGGTGAGAAGTTCTTGCTATGTAACTGCAGTCTTTGTCTTTGCTGTGCTTATTTATGTATTGTTTGAGACAGAGTCTCACTCAGTTATCCTGGGGTTGACATAGTGTCACAGTTCACAGCATCCTCAAACTCTTGGGCTAAAGCAATTCTCTTGCCTCATCCTCCAGAGTAGCTGGGACTACAGGTGCCAGCCACAATGCTCGGCTATTTTTTTTTTTTTTTTTTAAGAGACAGGGTCTTGGGTGGTGACTGTGGCTCAGTGAGTAGGGCGCTGGCCCATATACCAAGGGTGGTGAGTTCAAACCCAGCCTGGGCCAAACTGCAACAAAAAAATAGCCAGGCATTGTGGCAGGCGCCTGTAGTCCCATTTACTTGGGAGGCTGAGGCAAAAGAATCGCTTAAGCTCAAGAGCTGGTGGATGCTGTGAGCTGGGACATCACAGCACTCTACCGAGGGTGAGAAAGTGAGACTCTGTCTCTAAAAAAAAAAAGAGAAAGAGAGAGAGAGAGACAGGGTCTTGGGTTTTGCTTCAGCTCAGTCTGGTCTTGAACCTGTGAGCTTAGGCATTCCACCCACCTCCGCCTCCCAGAGTGCTAGGATTAAGGTGTGAGCCACTGTGCCTGGCCTATTGTGCATCTTTAGTGTTCTTATCAATCATATGTCCACGTTCTGTCATAACACTGGTGACACCATATTGTTCTTTGTCTGCATTACTGTTTCATTAATAGAACTTGTGTGTCTTGAAGGCTGGAACTACCTTTTTTTTTTTTTTTTTTTTTGTGAGACAGGGTCTCACATTGTTGTCCCTGGTAGAGTGCTCTGGCATCATAGTTCACAGCAACCTCTAACACTTGGGCTCGAGCGATTCTCTTGCCTCAACCTCCCAAGTAGCTGGAACTACAGGCACCTGCTACAACACCCAGCTATTTCTAGAGATGGGGTCTTGCTATAGTTCAGGCTAGTCTTGAACTCCTGAGCTCAGGTGATCTGTGCCCACCTTGGCCTCCCAAAGTGCTGCAATTACAGGCGTGAGCCACTATGTCTGGCCCAGGCATGAATTATCTTAATTTGTTTTATTTATTTTTATCTTTTTGCTAAACATCCTAAATACAATTAATTATTACTATTTTTTTTTTTTTTGGTTGCAGCTGTATTGTTGTTTGGCAGGCCCGGGCTGGATTCGAGCCCGCCAGCTCAGGTGAACGTGGCTGGCGCCTTAGCCACTTGAGCCACAGGCGCTGAGCCACAATTAATTATTTTTATATCACCAGTATCTAGCATGGATCCTGGTACATGGCAGGTGCTAAGTACATATTTATTAGTTAAATATTGTGTTTATTTGTGAAACCAGCAGATTTGTACATATTCCCTAAATTCTCACTTATCCTTGATTGGTTCCTTTTTCCTGTTTTTACAGTATTCTCCTTTGTCTCCTAATTGCTTAATGTGTTATAGTTCTTGAAAGATTGGTCTTCCCAACTAGACAGTAAGTTGCTTCATGGCAAGAACCTTTTCTTAAAGCCTTATATGTATTTAAGAAATTGTGTAGGGGGCGGCACCTGTGGCTCAAAGGAGTAGGGCACTGGCCCCATATGCCAGAGGTGGCAGGTTCATACCCAGCTCAGTCCCCCCCCCCAAAAAAAACTGCAAAAAAAAGAAATTGTGTAGGGTGGCACCTGTGGCTCAACCAGTATGGCGCTGGCCTCATATACGGAAGGTGGTGGGTTCGAACCCTGCCTCTGCTGAACTGCAAAACAAAAAAATAGCCGGGCATTGTGGTGGGCGCCTGTAGTCCCAGCTACTCGGGAGGCTGAGGCAAGAGAATTGCCTAAGCCCAGGAGTTGGAGGTTACTGTGAGCTGTGTGACACCATGGCACTCTACCAAGGGTGATAAAGTGAGACACTGTCTCTACAAAAAAAAAAAAAAATGTGCAGAAATTAATAAGACAACAGATGAGGTTGAAGAAAAGATTACACTTACTTGAAGAGTATCTTGTGATACAGATGTGAGTGTTCCTTCCTTTTTGTACCCCTTAGCCCACTTATAAGAAGCGAAGATTAGATGAGTGTGAAGAGGCCTTCCAAGGTAAGAGCCACACCCACCCAACCTCCCCTCACTCTACCTCCTGACCTATAACCCTGAGAAGCAGGATGGAATTCTTCTGTTCAGGAAACAAATTCTGATCTTATCTCCCAGAGTCCTGTAAACATGATCATCATTTAGCACTCTAAACCTAGTTTTCCAATAAACAGAGAGTTTGACTTAGCATGGACTACCAAAAGAGAAAGATGGGAGATAGACTACGCATCTTAAATTTGTCACAAAAGTCCCAGTTTTGTGTTACGTTTTTACTCCTTCAGTAATAGTTGTTGGCTGGGTGTGGTGGCTCACCCCTGTAATCCCAGCACTTTGAGAGTCCAAGGCAAGAGGATCACTTGAGGCCAGAAATTCAAGACCAGTCTGGGCAACAAAGCAAGACCCTGTCTTTACAAAACATAAGAAAAATTAGCTGGAGATGGTGACACATGCCTGTAGTCTCAGCTGCTTAGAAGGCTGAGTCAGGAGGATCACTTGAGCCCAGGAGTTCAAGGCTGCATTGAGTTATAATCATGTCACTGCACTCTAGCCTGGGCAACAGAGCAAGATCCTGTCTCTGAAAAAAAAAATAGAGAGAGAAAAGCAGTTGTTAATATATTAAGTCTTGAAAGCATATGTTTACTTTAATGCCTTTATTCTTAAGACTTTGGGCATACATTAGAGATGGTTGTCTTTTGTTGCATACAGTCTCCTTTTTCATCCTGATAGTGGTATCGTGGTAGGATTGTGACAAATGCAAGGCAGGAAATCATCGCATCTCATAGGTTTGGGGAAAAAGAGAAAAGCATAGGGGATGCTACAGCCTCTGTCCACCCTAATCATTTGATCCTGTTTATAACAGGAACTAAGGTGTTTGTGATGCCCAACGGGATGCTAAAAAGCAACCAGCAGCTAGTGGACATTATTGAGAAAGTGAAACCTGAGATCCGACTGCTGATTGAGAAATGTAACACGGTGAGGCAGGGGCCAGTGTAGCCCTACTTGAACTATGACAAATGATGGATGAGGGGCTGGAGGTGTGAATGTTGGCAAATTTGGTATCTTGACTCCTGTGTTCCTGGCATCTGGCCCCAACAGCATGAATTATGTACTTCGTGGCTTCAGCAGGAAAGGGCACGGTCCTCCTATATGTGTTCTGGTTCTTTCACCCTCCAGGTCAAAATGTGGGTACAGCTCCTGATTCCCAGAATAGAAGATGGGAACAACTTTGGGGTGTCCATTCAGGTAACATGCTTATATTACAAACTGGCATCTCTCATACTTATCTCCCCTAACTTTGTCTGTTTTTCCTTTTTGGAGTTGCTGTGGGGTGATACAGCAGTGGCTTTTGTCTAACCTGTTTGTTTGTTTTAGGAGGAGACAGTTGCAGAACTAAGAACTGTTGAGAGTGAAGCTGCATCTTATCTGGACCAGATTTCTAGGTAGGGCCATTTGAGCTTGGCCCAGGAATTGGGGGTTGGTGAGGTGTCAAGGGTCTCCTGCAGCTTCCTCCTCTTCTCTCTCCTTCCAGATATTATATTACAAGAGCCAAATTGGTTTCTAAAATAGCTAAATATCCCCATGTGGTAAGTAAGGGTTTTGTGGCCAGATTGTGGAGGTGGCAGGGTAGGGAGAAGTGACCATTACTATAAGGAAGGAACTGTGGTCAGTTGGGCCTTGGGGATTAGCTTTTTCCTTTGTTCTTTCTTACAGGAGGACTATCGTCGCACCGTGACAGAGATTGATGAGAAAGAATATATCAGCCTTCGGCTCATTATATCAGAGCTGAGGAATCAATACGTGAGTAACCATGGTCCTTGGCCACAGTTGCCCTGGCTTCTCTTAGCTCTGTTCATAATTTTCTTGAAACTTCCTGAGGATTGAGATGAGGATCCCAATTTAAATGAGTAAAACAAATACTACTTGTCAACTGAGTGTTGAAAACCGTGAAATCATTGTGGGTGCCTACCTGAGTTTCTGCTCTGCCTGGGTGGAGGGATATGTAATAACAATGTAAAGGTTAAGATGGGAATGTCAGTGTAGACAGATTTGGATTTGGTAAAGCCGCCTAGCTTTACCTGGAAAGTGTGACCTTGAGCACATCATTCAAGCTTAAACTTCAGTTTCTATTTTTTTCAAATGGGACTTCAAATCGAGTATCCACCACACAAAAAATGGTTTTTTAAAAATAAAACCTGTGGCTCAGTGGGTAGGGCGCCAGCCCCATATACTGAGGGTGGTGGGTTTGAACCTGGCCTTGGCCAAACTGCAACAAAAAATAGCTGGGCGTTGTGGGAGGCACCTGTAGCCCCAGCTACTCGGGAGGCTGAGGCAAGAGAATTGCCTAAGCCCAGGAGTTGGAGCTTGCTGTGAGCTTTGATGCTACGGCACTCCACATAGGGCATTTAAAAAAAAAAGCAAGTGGGAGGCCAAGCTCAGTGGCTCACATCTGTAATCTAAGCACTCTGGGAGGCCCAGGTGGTTAGATTGCTTGAGCTCAGGAATCTGAAACCAGCCTGAGCAAGAGCAAGACCCCATCTCTACTAAAAATAGAATACCTAGCCAGGCATTGTGGCGGGTGCCTATAGTCCTGGGTACTCAAGAGGCTGAGGTTAGAAGATTCCAGGGAATCTGAGGTTGCTGTGAGCTATGATGCCACAGCACTCCACCCAGGGTAACTGAGTGACACTCTGTCTCTAAAAATAAGGGACATAATACATTAAAGGACTTAGTGCAGTTCCCAGTTTGTTACATGCTCAATACATGTCATTTGTTATTAAACACAAGGGGCCTTGGGAATACCCAGTTGTGTCCAGTTGTGTGAAAGAAGTGCAACCACCTGAATGGAGGCTTCAATGAGAGAGTGGGATTACACTAAGTCCCCACTCCAGTCAGTCATTCATGTTCTTGGAAACTGCAAGAAATGAAATAGAAAAAAAGAGTGTATTTTTCTTTTTTTCTTTGTTTTTTTTTTTAAAGATGTCATCTTATTTTTATTTATTTATTTATTTTTTGTAGAGACAGAGTCTCACTTTCTCGCCCCTCGGTATAGTGCCGTGGTATCACACAGCTCCCAGCAACCTCAAGCTCTTGGGCTTAAGTGATTTTCTTGCCTCAGCCTCCTGAGTAGCTGGGACTACAGGCACCCACCAGAAGGCCTGGCTATTTTTGTGTTTTGCAG
Organism: Arctocebus calabarensis; assembly: GCA_963573935.1. Classification (NCBI taxonomy): domain Eukaryota; kingdom Metazoa; phylum Chordata; class Mammalia; order Primates; family Lorisidae; genus Arctocebus; species Arctocebus calabarensis. The sequence goes on along the minus strand of CAUYON010147898.1, from coordinate 4,294 downwards.
TTCAGCCAAGGCTGGGCTTGAACCCGCCACCTTCGGTATATGGGGCCTGCTCCCTACTCGATGAGCCACAAGCGCCGCCCTCTTTGTTTTGTTTTGTTTTGTTTTTTTGAGACAGAGCCTCAAGCTGTCACCCTGGAGAGAGTGCCGTGGCATCACAGCTCACAGCAACCTCCAATTCCTGGGCTCAAGCGAGTCTCTTGCCTACGCCTTCCAAGTAGCTGGGACTACAGGCGCCCGCCACAAAACCTGGCCATTTTTTGGTTGTAGCCATCATTGTTTGGCGGGTCTGAGCTGGATTCGAACCCGCCAGCTCAGGTGTACATGGCTGGCACCTTAGTCCGTTGAGCCATAGGCGCCGAGCCTCTGTTTTTGTTTTTTTTTTAATTGTTGGGGATTCATTCAAGGTACAAGATGTGTCACACACTGAGACCCCACTCCCCCTCCCTCCTTCCCTCTCTCTGCTCTTCCTTTTTCATCAACATTATAATCAAAACATTGAACAAAAATGACTCTATGAAACCATATTATTCAAGTACCTTTGTTATGTCATTTTGCTCAAAGTCATAGTTTCCAGTCATAGTGTCCATCCTTGACACTAAGTAGTTATTGTATGGGAATGATTACTTGAGGATTTATTGTGTGTGGAAGGTCTTGTTTTCTAGGTGAGGTATGGATTGAACAGATGTGTGATTCCTTTTTCTCTCTTCTCCCAGGTCACTCTACATGACATGATCCTGAAAAATATCGAGAAGATCAAACGGCCCCGGAGCAGCAATGCAGAGACACTGTACTGAGGCCAGGGCCAGAGCCAGGGGACTCTGTGAGTCTGGCTCCAGACCGACATTGCCTTGGTTTGTTACATGACTATCGTGATGGGGAAACTGGCTGGAAATAGTAATCACACCTCTCTGTTTTTAGTTAGAGTCTAATGAAACTCTCATCTAGTTCTGTGATGTGTTTACCTCTTTTTTCAGGCCTCAGGAACTCTTCTATTTCCTTCCCTAATACCCCACACCCAACCTGTCCTAATTTCTGGAGAACTCCAGGTTTGTGTGTGCAGGATGTTGGCACAAGAATACTTGTATTTTCTCTCTCCTTCTCTCTCCCTCCTGTGTCTTGGGCTTTGTGCTTTCTTCATTTTGATGATTAATTGATTAGAAGCTGAGGGAACTGGAAGGAAAGTGCTAGGTGTTTTTTAGGAACTGGGGCGACACAGGGACCAGCTTCTCTCTTCCTCACATCAGGTTAGTGTCTGTTGCCTCTGTGGGACATTGAATCCTCCCTGCCACAGTTGCCCTGGTGATGATTTAGGGTTTCCCATCTACTTACATCCCACCTTGAACTTGATCATGACAAGGAACACCTTAGGCCTTCAGCTTAATCCCCGTCTCCTTCAGATGTTTTTATAATGGGGGTTTTCACAGACATGTGTGTGCCTATATATACCTATACAGGTGTGCACACATGCTCCTTACCCAATATACCCTCTCCCCTCCATGATATGGTCCCTGTCACATATACCTTTCAGGAGGTGATAGTTAATTTTAAATGTCATCCATCCAAACAAAAGTCCTGTGCCCATCCTCCCTCCTGATGGTGAAGCTTTTTGGTGCCTAGGGAGAGTTAGAGGACAACCAAGAGGTGAGAAGCAGAGGGATTGGGGAAGGCCTCTTCCTCTGACTGGGGCCCTTTTTGACATTATTACAAAGGCTCCTATGACTCCTGTTTGCGTTTTCCCGGGCCAGATGTAAATCGGGATGGGAGTGTCTGCAACTGTGAGGTCCAGATGCTGCTGCTCCTGTTGGGCTTTCCCTTTGGGAAATCTTTCTCTTATTTATAGTATTGTGCTTCCAGGGAAAGCGATCATTTGTGTGTATATTTACACATATACACACACATATACACATTGTGTATGTGGAAATATGCTGGGCAAAAACCATAGAAGAGTTGCCTCCTATCTCTTGAATCTTCCAGAGATATCACTTATTGTTACAGCTTTCATGTTAACCCTCATTGGCCCCCAGCTTTTTCTTCTACCAGTGCTGGAGAGTCAGCATATGCAGTCAGCCTGCCAGTGACTCTCAGTGTCTATTTCTGACTTTTATTCTTCCCGTCTCTGTCTTCCAATTCCCAAACATATTTCCATCTGGGATGCATCATTTTTACTCCCAATATTCTGTAGAGAAGGAGTCAGGATGCTGTCTTCCCATGAATAGTACTCAGTAACAAACCAATTGCATTTTAGTTGGGCAGTGCCCCTACCCACCCTCCAGATCCCTTTCAGCTAAAACCCTTCCCTTCCCCCACCATGTGTTTCTCAGTTTCCCCTTTTGTTTGTTATATTGTCCGGCTGCCTCTCCTCACCCTACTATCCTTGGATCGTAATGTAAAATTCTTTTACCATGTCAAGAAATTATTAAAAATACAGGTACTTTGACCTCTTTTTAAAGCTGCAGACCCTGGTGCTATGCTCTGATGACTAGGGACATACTCACTCACATGTATACACATTTGGACACCACCTTCACAGACATCTCTAGGTACCCTATTTCATGTCTGTGTGCCAGTGAAGCTGCCTATTTTCTCTGGGATAGTGGACAGACTAAGGCTTCTGCCTATCAAGCAAGGGTGGGTTTTTGAATTCAGTCTGAATTATGTCAAAGTTAACCCTACCAAACCTAAGCTGCCTCATCTTCCTACTTTACAAGACCCTAGTTATACCCATGAACACCAGTAGAGGCTGCTATAGTTCCATGTGTAGGGAATGACCTAGTTCAAGGCATACCCTACATAGCAACATTTTGGTTTCCAATAATCCCCCTATTGTCTAGACAAAAAGGTTTAAGATCTTAAACAATGGAGGAAACTTCTGCTTTGTTCTGTTTCAGAGATGAGTATCCCAAACCAGCACTTTCTGAATGCCTGCCCATGTCAGACTTGATGTGCATGATCACTTAATCTTTGTGAATTGGTAGGGTAGATGGGTTTTTTTGTTTGTTTTTAAGGCAGGGTCTCACTATGTCCCCCTCAGTAGAGTGCTTGGCATCACAGCTCACAGCAACCTCAAACTTTTAGGCTTAAGCAATTCTCTTGCCTAAGCTTCATGAGTGGCTGGAACTACAGGCGCTTGCCACAACACCCGGCTATTTTTTTGTTGCAGTTGTCATTGTTTAGCTGGCCTGGGCCAGGTTTGAACCTACCAGCCTCAGTACATGTGGCTGGCACCCGTAACCACTGTGGTATGAGTGCTGAGCCTCTATAGGGTAGTTTTATCCATTCTTTGTAGGACAGACTCATCATTACTATTTCCCATAAGATCACACAGCTTAGGGATCTCCATTGGTGTACAAATTTGTTTGCTAAGACCTAGCCCTGCACTACTTTTACAGCCTAGGTACAGAAAGCCTGAGACTCAATCAAGTTCTTGGTTAGGCTATAGGCAAGATTCAGTGCTCAGTGCTGAACTGGGCAGAGGATCCTGGAACTGTTAGTGTGCAGTGCCTGCCAGGGGGTAGAAGAGTGGTTCAGTGCTTGCATGTAGGACTTGATTGGGATCTGAGATTTTCATTCTTTCTCAGACCTGACCTATTCTGGGTGCAGTGTGGGGTTCAGGGTTTTGTTAATCCAGTTGCACTCATTTGGTTTAAATGATGGAAATCAGTACCTGGTACTGAAGGTTACTAGTAAATTTGAGTGTAAAGAAGAGGCTGTGCATGAGGAAGTAATACCTTGAGCCAAACCACAGAACAGAAAATTGGAACAGAATTACATAAATCAAGGTCAGAAATTTCCTGTCCAACCCACAGGGTGGAGTTTGCTCCATTCCTATTCATCCTAGTGAATATAAACCCTGACCTGAAGGAATGGCTGGTAGGACTCTGATTTCAGCTCTCACCATCCACCATGAATCTCAAGATAGTCCTGATGTTCCTGGCACTGTCCCTCATTACCGTCTTTGCTCTGGTCAGTGTCTTGCTGACCAGCCGAGGTGGTTCCAGCCAGCCTCGCCACTGCCCCTCTGTATCCCACAGGGCCCAGCCCTGGACACACCCTGGCCAGAGCCAGCTGTTTGCAGACCTGAGCCGAGAGGAGCTGACAGCTGTGATGAGCTTTCTGACCCAGCAGCTCGGGCCAGGGCTGGTGGATGCAGCCCAGGCTCAGCCCTCGGACAACTGTGTCTTCTCAGTGGAGCTGCAGCTGCCCCCAAAGGCTGCGGCCCTGGCCCACCTGGACAGGGGGAGCCCCCCACCTGCCCGGGAGGCACTGGCCATCGTCTTCTTTGGTGGACAACCCC
>CAUYON010147892.1:0-10183 GCA_963573935.1 Arctocebus calabarensis | reverse complement strand
CTCTTCATTACTAATGTTGTTCATGGTTTCTTGATGTTTCGTTGAAAAACTAAGAGACGGAATTTAAAGAAATACTTCCAGCTTCTCACAAAGGCAATTCTCCAGGAATTCTGAATCCCACTGCGTGTGTCCTCCAAACAACAGTGGAAACATTCTTAGAGCTTCCGGGGCGCTGCAGGCCAGCCCCATGGAGAAGCTGGAAAGCCGGAGCAAGAGCACTGGGCCCGACCTGCCGCACCCTGCAGCACCTGGCTCCTGTCTGCAGGAGACGCCGGCCCGGGGCGGTGCCTTGAGGCCAGGCCCCAGCAGCGACTTCAGGGACTGACCTCTACATTTTCAATGTCAGAAAATGGATTATGGAAAAGCTGTATGTCCTGTTTATGGATTTGAAGCTCTTTAAATCTAAATCGGAACTCCTTTTGCAATTTTTCCAGTGAATCCACACATATTTTGTTTGGAAATGCAACCAATGGTTTTTCCACTAATAGATTTTGCGGCCCGGGATGCGTCCACTGGTAAACAGGACAGGTAGTAGAGGCAAAAACACCTGGCTGGCTGGATAAACATTCCCGGCGGGCTGCATGTGGTCCTCGGGCTGTAATTTGAGGACCCCTGCCCTAGGATCTTGACCCTCCATCACTATTCCCATAGATTGCTTTGCTTTAGACCTTTCTTTTCTTCTTTCTGTATTAAAATTTACCTCTTTTGCCAGAACCCTACAAAATAATCTGATTAAACAATGAACTATATTTGATAACTCTGGTCTTGAGTCAATCTTAGATTAAAACCTCCATAATAAAATGTAACTTTTTATATGTATCTTCACAGTTTGTCTTATATATACACACACTTACATAGATAAGAACTTCAATGCACAGTTTGGGGACACAAGAAGCACTTTATCAAACCACAAATGTGGTCATCAAATTCCAAAGATGGTCTTCCCAATATATCCCATTTCTTATGCTCTTCATGACAAAATGATGCTGACGTTCTTCCACTGGGAGATAAGAGCTAACTCTCCTCCCTGGTCCTACTGGAATGTTCTTTTGGGACCCAGCCATCATGCTAAGAGAAAATGAAGGAGCCACATGGAAAGGCCACATCTAAGGATTTTAGCAACAGCCACAGCTGAGGAACTAGTCAACAGCCAAGATTAACTGCCAGACAAGTAGTAAGTAAACCCTCAGGTGATTCCACCATGCAGCTGATGACAAACAGGCAAAGATCAGCTTAATGCAGATCTAGGTACAAAACAGATGCTGCAGTTGTACAAAGCCATTAAATTTAGTTTTCGTTTGTGTTTGTTCCTTCACTTGTTTTAATGCTGCCAAAGATCACCACAACATCCTCAAACCTTAACACGTGTGTGACTGTTCAATTTGCTTATCTGTTTGAAAGACCCTTTTGGATTTAAAAGTTTGAAGGAATAAATAACATCTGTGAAGGTTTGGAAACTGATATAACAGTCTTAGAATCCACTTAAGGTTTATTTGCTACAAGTATGAAGCTGGGTGTAGTAATTTCTTCTATTGACATCAGACAGAAGAAAGTTTCCTTCCAGATGTTACGTGTGTTTAGTTTTGAGAAAGAAAACTAGTTGGTGAACATATCCTAGTATGTTGAGTAGTTCTGACAAAGGAGGGCTTGCAATATAAAGAGCAAGTGGGGAATGCTGCAAGATGGCTGCCTTTTAGGAAAGAGTGCAGGTTCAAAGACACTGATAGAGCCACAGATTGAAAAGAGCTTGTCCGGGGCCTTTACAAAGTGGCCTGGAGCCTGGAGCACACACAGACACAGGCTGAATGTGATGGTATATTTCCTGTACATGGCAGGGAGAGGAATAAAATATTTGATACTAAAATAACTTTAACATACTACCAATTAGAATATAAAATGCATGAAAAATTATAAGAAAAATGAGGATCCTCTAAGAAAATTCCTCTTTGAAAGGGAATGCTTTGGTTTATGTCCCAGATCCTGAGCTATTTTTTTTATTCTACCTTTATCATCCTACAAGATTCCTCTATATTTTATTTATAATTCTAGTTGACCAACCTTTTGGAAGAGTAAACTACATTTTGCAATTAGCTATGCTTATATCTGAAAACTTTAATGTCTGTATTCTACGATTCTTTGAAGAATCCTAGTTGAGAAAGAGTCCCATTGGCTTATTCAGAGAATACTGTCCAACAACAAGCACTAAAAGGACAACTCTAACTTTTAAAGCCTATCTACAAATAAATTACTCTCCTTATTCATTTCAGTTTTATCTTTCCACACTATGCATTAGCTCTTGGTTATATTTAATTCCATGAAGGCTCGGCCATCTTGGTTGAGATGATTTGAATAGATGGTAATAAAGCCTAATTTTTTTTTTTTTTGAGACAGAATCTCACTTTGTCGCCCTGGGTAGAGTGATATGGCACCATAGATCACAGCAACCACAAACTCTTGGGCTCAACCAATCCTCTTTTCTTAGCGTCCTGACTAGCTGAGACTAAGGGGCTGTCCACAATACCCAGCTAATTTTTTTTTTAGAAATGGGATTTCACTCTTACCTTAGGCTGTTTTTAAACTCCTGAGCTCAAGAAATTCACCTAGTTCAGCCTCCCAGAGTGCGAGAATTATAGGCATAAGCCACCACACCCAGCTAAAATTTAATATTAAAGAAAATTTGCTCAGCTAAATTCAATGGAATTAGAAATCCATTTTGACCTATTAGGAAAATTTCCTTATTCCATCCCTTTTTATACCTCCAGAGCCCCCAAGTCTAGTGATGTGAGAAGAACGCCTTTGTAGGGGGAGTTGCTGAAAATCTTGCTGACTGCAATGCACTGAGATTGAGGTTAATTTCTGAGGCATGATCCTTCCTGGTGCCTTCCAATTTACAAAATCTTTGCACAAACTGCTAATATTGCCAAGAGACACCTTTGAACTATTTTGAGAACACAGGATGAGCTCTGAAGTGCTGAGAGCTATTAATAAAGTTTTCACACATTTTTATATCTCTAAGACACTATTTAAATATTAACACTATTTTATGTTGACATTATAAACCACCTCTTTCTGCGGAATGTAAGCTATTTTATTCACTTACATATCCCAAATATCTGTAACAGTGTCTTGTATATAGTAGATGCTAGAAAAAAATAAACATTAAATGGGTTATTTTTTGTTGATATGTCCATACAGTAGCAAATACCTCTTAGAATATTCTTTGGGGGTAGTGGAATTGGAAGATCATATGGTAATTCTGGAAGTGGAATTGCTAGATCATATGGTAGTTCTATTTTTTTTTTTTTTTAAGAGACAGAGACTCCCTCTGTTGCCCAGGCGGAGTGAAGTGGCATAACCCATAGCTCACTATAATCTCATACTCCTAGGCTCAAGTGATCCTCCTGTCTCAGACTCCAGAGTAGCTAGGACTACAGGTATATACCACCACACTTGGCTAATTTTTTTATAGAGCTGGGGTCTCACTACCTTGTTCACAATGGGCCCCAATTCTTGACCTCAAGTGATCTTCCTCCTTTAGCCTCCCAAAGTGCTGGAATTTCAGGCACGAGTCACTGCAAAAATCCATATTTCTATTTTTTTAATTGCCATACTGTTTTTCTCAGTGGCTATACCATTTTACATTCACACCAAGAGCACATAAGCCTCCAAGTATTGGTCAATTTCCTTCAGATTATCATATTTCTGAGAATAAATTATTTGTTTATTTTTCACTCATGTTACTCTTTTCTTTCATTCTTTTCCCTTCCTTCATTCTCTCTCACTTTCTTCTCAACTCATTTTTTAAATTCTGTCTATTTCTACTTCAAAAATAGCAGTTACAGCACAGAAAATTTATGGAAAAGAATGGAAACCATGTCTATTCTACATCTCTCTTGATTCAGAGGAGTGTTAATGCAAAGATTGGAAGTTACACCCATTTTTGGGAGGAAAAATATTGTATGTGTTTGTATGGTACCTTTGAACCATTTATTTGTAACGTGCATAAAGTAATATTTGACCAAATTAAAATATCAATAAAATGGTCCGCTTCTTTCTTCCTTCCTTCTTTCAGAGTCATTTAATTTCTTTTCTTCAGTTGGCAGCAAACATTGTATGCTCTTAAAGTCAAGAGCTTTGGCTTATCTCCAAAGGTGAGGGAGCTTGCTGAGGAGAGTGATACATAGCTTAGTGGAAATATTTTGCCATGGGAGGGGTGGCTGCTATCCTCTCTTGGAACATTAAAAAATAACTTTTAAATCAACCTGAAGGTTGGGCAGAATTGAGATTCATCCATAAATTTGAGATGGAAAAATTCCTGGCAGAGTTTCCAAGGCTGGAAAATCACTAATTTTCCTTAATTTTATCCACTAAAGGTCGAGAAGCCTATTTTGCTCCTGGATAATATAGTGACCACCTTCTCAGCCATTTCACAAATCTGGACACTTTCTAGGCACCCTTTATATCCTAGTCTCTGTGCTCCATACTGCCCCTTCAAGACAGTTCCCATCAGGCCTCTGAAGTTCACTGCCGAGGTTGTACAGGCATGCCCTCGACTCCCTCCTCCCATTTCTTCCAGACTGAGGGCACTGGGGGCATTCTCCATGGTCATAGAGGGGCTCTGCTGCTGTACAGTGAGTGATTCTGACCTAGTTCTTCCAAGGGCAAGCCCTGATGATGAACTCAATTGTGCATGTTGGGTGAAAAATGTTGTGGGCCCTGGGCCAGGCTCAACTCCAAACCTGATGAATGCTCAACCATTTGAAGTGTTCTGCTACAGGGAACAATGCCTCATAGCTCACCTTCCACAGTCCTTGCTTTGTGTCCAATTTATTTGGATCCTTTTTAGTGATCTGGGACACCTCATGGAAAAGTCATAGGTGCTACTAACCTACTGTGACATCTGCTATGAGCTGTGTGCCTCTGAATATTTGAATCTGGCTTTACTAGAGTCCCTAATCTTCTCACCATCCTGATCGGCCCTGGAAGGTGACCCTCTGAAGGACAGTTTGGTTTGTCTTCTCACATACCATTTTTAGAGTTGTCCGGGCTCATCTTAATTCATGCTAAACAAACCTGCCCAAACTGTAACCTAATTTGCACCCGAATTCATAAGCCAATCGTGTCCTAGATGAGGTTGCCTTATGTAACAGCATTTTAAATTCACTTACACTATAGTTAGATGTGCAAAGAAATGTAGCCAACTAACAATTTTTAGTAAAAATATTCCAGGTATAAGTGAAAATATAATGAACATCACCAAACCTAAGACATGAAATAACATTGATCTTTATAGGCTCCCTTTCTAGTCTGTTCTATTTCATTGCTCTCTCCTCTCTCATAGGTAGTTGCTTATTTTGAATTTAGACTTTCTCATTGGATGTATTTATATTTTGACTTTGTATTTATAGAATATGGGAGGCAGTGAAGCATAGTGATTAAGAGTGCTATGGAATCAGATTGCCGAGACTTCTTTATGTGTACTTCAGCTTTTTGAAATCTGCAAAATGGGGATAGCAATAGTTCCAACCTCTTAAGTTATGAATAGTAACTCAGTACACACACACAATCTCAGGCTAGCACCTGGTACATAGGAAGCCTTGTATTAAATGTTTTCATTTATTAACATCTTAAACAATATTTTTGATTGCTCTTAAACTTTATATAAATGTTATACTAAGTCTATGTATCATATGCAACTTTCATTATTTGCTTAATATTGTGTTTGTAACATTCATCCATGTTGATACACATAACTTTCTTTTATGGTATTTGGTTGTGTGATTTTTTCCCCCATTTGTTTATCCATTCTCCTGTTGAAGGACATTCAAGTCACTCTCAGCTTTTTTTGTGACAACAAACAGCCCTGCAGTGAATGTTTTTTATGTTTTTCCCTGTGTCCAGAAGCACAATTTTTCTAGGGGTTGTACACAAAAATAGAATTTGTGAGGCTTAATTTTTGTTTATTCATTAATGAGTACATTTCTTCACAATTCAACTTACCATCCCCATCCTCTCCAAGAAACACCTTAATTTCTCTGTATTGAGGTGAAAGTTAAACTTGAGAACCCAGTCTCTCTTGATGTAAATGGTCAATTTTGGATGACTCTTAGGGTTGACAGTAAGTTTTCACATTTTGGCTCCTTCCATTGTACCTTGCAAAGGTGGCCTCCTCATCTTAACAGGAACAGGTGGGTGGGGCTGGAACCTTTCCTTCTACCATGGGACCTTGCTGACTGCCTGGCCTTCTCTCTGAACTCCATTCATTAATGGACATTGTGGTCCTGATTGTTTTTACTGGTCATGATGTTATGTTTTGAAGCTGTTTTATCCTAATTTCAGATCTCTGTTGTTTCCCCAGAAATTTCAGTAACCATGCAGTCCCCATCCCACAATCAAGAGGAATGCAGACTTCTGGGCTTCTGCAGGTGCGGGACGAACTGCAGGAGACAGGGGCAGACAAGTGTGCAGCCTCCAGCTCATAAACAGCCTTGCTTGTAATGCAACATTTTCCCTGTGGCAGGCTGCCTGGGCTGCAGGGGGGACACCTTCTGCTCCCCACCCACCATGACCTCACTTCTCTGGATACATTTATTATATCTCTCTTTGGGGTTCTATTCCAAGAGAGGGACAATACTGACAGTTGATTTCCCATCTTTGTCTTTTTCTCTTACTCAGGACATTCATGTGGGCAAAGAAAGGTCATGATTCTTCACATTTTTTTTCCCCTTTGGAAAGGACTTCCTCTAGGGCCTATCTTCCCTCTATTTGATGTGCATTTGGCTTACCCCCTTGCCTTCAGCCAAAAGAGCTAGCAGGGTATAGGGAGAGACAAATCAGTTTAAGGTCAAGAGCACAAAAATGAGCTAGCTACGACACTGAACCTGCTATGGAAATGCCAGGATATACCTTTGAATTGTGCAAAGGTACTGCTGAGGCGGGACTGGAAAGCTAAACCTGGATTCTGAAGGGACATCAGAATATGTGGTTGGTGTAGTTCCTATTTATCGTGGGGCAGTCAGAATCTATTTGAAAGAGAAGTGACAAGGCTGGAAATCTGTCTACATGGGGTAATTACTATATACAACAAGGACTGCCTCTAGCAGCCAGACGCCTTCCAACCAGCGGTACTTGTGTTGCGAAGGCCATGGAAGGGTGGGTGTCGCCACCGTCTGGGGAAGCTGCTAGAAGATGCAAATGCGTGATGGAGCCAAGGGCAGGTCCTGTCCTCGCTGTGCCCACAGAGAGCATATGTCCCCGCCCCAAGCTGTCATCGCTGCCTGTGGACAGTCTGCTGCTTCAGTGGGAACTCTGCTCTGATCTTTGCACCAGTGATTTATGTGCCTCTCAGGATCAGATATTTTGTCTTTTTGCCTCATAATAATAGTTTAAAAGAACCGAGGGATGGAGAGAAGCCAAGGTGACCATTTCAGACTGTCATTACCTTGCTCATAAAAAACTCCATGAACTTGCCAGCATTATTACAGGCCAGTTTAAACAGTTGTGGCCTTTCAGGGATGCCCGGGCGGAGGGCTGTGCGGTCTCTGTGTTTCACGCCTGTATGTGGCTGCTCTCACAGTGCATTCATAAATTAATTCAGATATGGTAACGCACGCCACAGCAGAAGCAATTTCACAAGAAGAGAGCAGAAAGGTTCTTTAGGAAGCTCTTTGGTTTTTGTGAAAATCCTCTCTTAAGATATTAGTTATGGGAAGAAAATTTGAGATCTAACGCTCAGGAGTGAATGAGCCTCGCTGCTGGCAGGAAAGGTGCAGGTTAATTAAAGGTTCAGCATTGCCGCCTCGGAGGGCTGGATAATGTTGGCTAAGCAAGTGGCGATTTCATAGACTGGGCTTAATGATCTGATGATGAGCCATCCTGGGGTCTTTACCAGTTCTGAGATGACGGAGAGGGGAAATAAAGTTAGCTGGAAAGGGTGTAAACACTGACTGGCTAGCTGGAAGACAGTCTAACTCATTCGCACTCTTTGATAGCGGGAATTTCTGAAAAGGGGCAGTTGTTGGCAGAAGTCAAAGGTTTCATCAATAGTTTGTGTGTATGTGTATGGACATCTATGTAAATATGCGGCTTACAAAGGAATAAAGCCAAAAATCCACCGGAGAAGTTGAAGTGGACTACTAAAACATGTTCAGATAATTTTAACAGAGCGAGGAAGGATGAAGAGAGGCACAAAAATCAGTGAAGGCAAAACAAAAAATGATGGAATACTTGACCTAAATCCAAAGCTCCCCCCCTCTCTCTTACACACACACACACAGTGTTGTTTCCTGCATTAATTGGACAAGTAGCTTTGGCTGTGTTTCTTAACCTCTTACTGATTTATTTCCATATTTATAAAGCCAAGTTTATATTGCCAGCTCTTTATCTCACAGAAGGGTTAGGAGGGTTAAGAGACTCTACATTGGTCCTGCACACCCCCCTCCCAAGGTGCACCCCCAAATCCCACTTTTCATACCAGACCAGAAAAATTAACGCTATGACAATGAGAGCCGAAGGAACGCTGCACCTTGTCCCCCGGCATCCCATGTTTCTCCCATGACATTGAGCCCTGACACCGCAGATTCTCTCCTCTACCTCACTCTCTTCTCGGTTCTGAGAATTAAATTGGACTTTGGAATTGGCAACTGAGATGTATTCTACTATTTAGTGTTGACAGATTTTTAATATATTGTGACCAGAATTTTTTTCTGTTTTTTTTTTTTCCAGCAGCGTGCGTGCGAGAGTGCAGGCAGGTCAGAAAGAGAAAGAACGTGCTGGGCGGAAGATAGTCCTGCGGCCCCGGTGACACAGGCTGCAGAAGCAGGACAGGTTTCGGGAGGGGTATCCTACAGCAAACCGCAAGTCTCTGCTGGGAAATCTGAATCCCCGGGATTAGCATCAGTAGGAGTAAGACAAATGACTTTCAAAAAGGAGCGGCAGCTTGAAATTTCCCATTGTTTTTGCTATGTGCGTTCCCTGCTGTTCCTCTGTCAGTCTTCTTTCCTGGGTCTGGAAGGTTCCAGGCTGTTTTCAGCTGACAGCTCTTCTCTCCAGGTCCCCACGGTGGTACTAAAGTGCTACAGTTATTACCGGCAGACCTTTTCTGGGGAAGAGCTACATCATTTTCAAGGGGACCTGAAATAATTTAGTTCAGAAAAATACCCTCATGATCAGCCAGCTCAAAAAAAGTGCTGCTGAGCTGGCTATAAGTCATCTGCCTCCTTCCACAGCTACCGTTTAAATTGCACTTGAACACTGAAAACAAATAGGCTTTCATTGTCTGTCTGAAATCTTTAATATAGCTTCAAAGTTTCCAGAGGAAAATACTGCATTGCAGCTTTCCTGTTTTTGTAGCAAATCTCTGTTGGCTTGTGGCTGCAAAGGAGGGGCTGCCACAAACGCAGCCTCTTTTCAGCTCAACTTAGCAGACCTTTCAGCTGTCGCAGACTTGGAGAAAAGTGTCCTCAGCTTGTCTGGGGGCAAAGGAGACTGGGCAGGGGAGGCTAGAAACTCAAGTACTAATTTAAAAGGGTTGGTAATCTTCATTTATTAAATAAAGATAATTAGGTGTTTGTCAGGCAATACATTTTCTTTAAATAGCTGGGCATGTTTTAAAATTCTGGAGAATTTATGAAACAGATTCAAGATGCCTGATATATTCTGCCCATTCGTACAAGCTTTGCTTAATTTTAACCCACAGCAGATGGACATTGCATGTCTTGGCCATCGGCAGATTGGCCAGGGAAAGGCCCACTGGAAGCTGGGCAACATTTGGTAAAAGATGTTTTTTAAATGATGACTTGCATTCTCCAAGCATGTCATGGTCTAGGTACCGGAAATGCAGAGATAAACAAGACCCAAATCACTAACCTTCAGAGCTGCTTTTAAATCATGCCAAATAGCAGTTCTCAAGGGTGTCTAGAAGTCCCCCAATCTCTCTTCTTTTTCTGCTCCCCAGGACTTGAGTCTGGCTGTATTGTGTTTTAGTGCAGTCGGTGCTGTTTCAAAATGCCACTTTTCTTTGAATATTTGCTGCTAAATTCCATTTTTTTTTTTTTTTTGAGACAGAGCCTCAAGCTGTCACCCTGGGTAGAGTGCCGTGGCATCACAGCTCACAGCAACCTCCAATTCCTGGGCTCAAGCAAGTCTCTTGCCTCCGCCTCCCAAGTAGCTGGAACTACAGGCG
>CAUYON010147891.1:0-28762 GCA_963573935.1 Arctocebus calabarensis | reverse complement strand
TAAGACAGAATTTATTCACAGAAAAGAATACAGAAAACATTAAGGCACCTGGTAGAGGGAGAAAATTCTAGTGGGGAGAGAGAAGCTCTCTCCGTTTCTCTCCCAGTCTTTCCCCATCTCCTCCTTTAGACCTTTAGTCTCAGGGTATATATCGGTGTATGGGTTCCTTGGCCAGGCAACAAATGAATACAGTCCCTTCCACCAGGGGCAAGGTGAATGAATGTGTCAATGAATGGATACAGTCCTTTCATGGAATTGAGGCCTAGGAAATTCACAAGAAATTGACCTAGGCATAGGAGATGGGGGTTCCACATTTAGTCCTAAGTGTGAAGTGAAGGAGACACATTTGAAAAACCACCCTTCTGTAGGTTTGCTTCCATTGATCACTTTTCTCAGCCGAAAATTGAGTGTTCCTCATCCATATGCATTTCATAGGCTGTCTCTTTATCATCTCTCATTTCCCGTTCCAGTAAGTGCTACTCCCTCTGACCTTTAAACCTTAGCAGTGTTGTCATATAATCAAGCCATGAGCATGACATGTTCTTCCATCTGGTAACATCCTCTGGAATTTCTTTTCTCAGAGTTTCATAGTACTCTCTGTAGAGATCCTTCACATCCTTTGTTAAGTATATTCCGGGGCATTTCATTTCAGTGTGGCATCTATTTCCCCCTCCGACCGACTACTGGAAGCTCTTCTCTCCTTCGCTCTCTCTGTGTCTACCATTCTCCCTCTCCTTCTTCTCCTCCTCCTTCTCCTGTCTCTCTTGTCCTCTGTCCATCTCTCCTTTCTCTTCTCACACATGTGGGAGAGAAAATACCACTCTGTCTCCTTTATATCTTTCTAGTTTCTGTGCCAACGAGACTCAATTTTTTTTTATTAAATCATAGCTGTGTACATTAATGCAATCATGGGGTACAATGTGCTGGCTTTATATACAATTTGAAATATTTTCATCGAACTGGTTAACATAGCCTTCATGGCATTTTCTTAGTTATTGTGTTCAGACATTTCTATTCTGCATTTAGTAAGTTTCACCTGTATCATACGCTCCTTGCAAAGTATCTCAAGAATGGAAGAAAAAGCACCCAATGTACTCAGCCCAAATATGAAACTACTTTATAGCTTTCACATGAAAGATATAACCCAATTATAGCACAAGAATATGGGGAAACGAGCAAGGGTGCAGAGGGGAGGGAGGAGGGTGATTGGAGAGAGGGTAATTAGTGGGCCTCAATTTTAATAGCCACGATTAGTGAGTTTGTTTAGTATCCTAAGCCCTTCCTAAATTTTAAATGCATACTTTCATTTGATCCCAACAATAAGCCACAGGTTCTATTATCACGCAGTTTTACAGATGACAGCATTGAGGCACAAAGAAATTGAATAACTTAACTAAGGTTACATATCTAGAGGTGTAATCCCCATTCCTAACTAGGAAGGTATATTTAAGAATATATATTCTTCATTATCATGTCTGTCAATTTGGTAGTTGGCCTGGATCATCTTGAGTCAAACGTTCAATATTATTCACTCCAGTTGACAATGAGGGGTTGGTGAGGGAGGCAAGATACTGTGATTTGCTGTCTAATAAGTTGGGCTTTGGGGCGAAAATTTTTTCAATGGAGTAATAGGCAAGGTAGTGCAATGGACTTAAACATTTTTTATATCTCATTAGACTGACTGTGTTAACCAAGCTTTTTTTCATATCCCTTGAAAAAGTATGCACACATGTTTATAAAATGCTGAACCTATTTAAATAGTCTTGCTATATATAGGCAATTGCCCTTGTATACCTTCGCTCTTCTGAACTTCACTTAGAAGTGACTTGAAGGACTAATCTTATTTAGACAAAAAGATAAAGTATAATTTTCCTTCACTCTCAAGTGGAGATTTGACAAATGCCTCCAATTCATACATTGTTTTTTCCTTCAGTTAACATCAGGTCTAGGTATCTTGGTTGGGTAGACTCTTGAAGTATGCAGCTACAGTGCACCTGTTCTGCCACTGAACACTGATGCTCTTGGTCACACCCAGCAGAATAATGGGAACAAATTTGAAATTGTTTACAATTGTATGGTTACATTGACAACCTGTAATTTTATATCCAGATAATTCTGTCCAGGTCAAAGCCATAAGATGTCATTTTGACCCAAGTCTTATAATTTTCATTCAGAGTACTTGCCATAAAATCAGCATGAGGAAGACAATGTGACAGCTTAGCTTTGTTTTTTTAAAGAAAAGTATATTATATACTTTTTCTTTTCTGAGACAAAGTCTCACTTGGTCAGCCCCAGTAGAGTAACTTGGTGTCATAGCTCACAGCAACCTCAAACTCTTGCGCTCACGCGATTCTCTTGCCTCAGCCTTCCAAGTAGCTGGGATTACAGGCGCCTACCACGACACCCGGCTACTTTTTAGAGATGGGGCCTCACTTTTACTCAGGCAGATCTCGAACCCATGAGCTTAGGCAATCCACCCACCTTGGCCTCCCAGAGTGTTAGGATTACAGGTGTGAGCCACCACACCTGGCCAAAATGTACTTTTTTACTGATGTACACATATAAGGGACAAATATTCTAAGTTTCTTCTTTTTAAACTTTATGGTTTTGCATAGCTTTATGATTAATTGAATACCTAAACATAGTGCTACAGAAAATAGAAAGAAAAACACACTGATCCATAAGAACAATGTTATTTTACAGTTTCACTTCTAGAGGAGCTTTAGGGAGCAATGGAAACTAAATTAGTGTTAGAAATAAAAGCTCAAAACAATGCCTTCCTCTAATGAAACACAAATGCATCAACAACAAATTGCCCACTTTTTCCCTCTGATTACTGTTTTCATATTGCAGTCAACATGGTACTGCTCTTAAATTTCTCTCTTGGGGAGTTAACCTTGTAAGTACTGGAGAAGAGGTTTTGTGTATCATTGTTCTCAGCGCAAAGTCTAGGACCTCATCAGACACAGTGGGTGTTCAATAAGTATTTGTGAGATGGATTAATGTACTGTAAAGGCAACCATATGTGTGTTACTCCTTGTATGTACATCTTTAATAATTTACTGCCTTAGAGATAACATTTATCATACAGAAAGTGAAGATATTTCATTAATTTTTCCCTGTTGGGTAACATCCAAAGTTTTGCAAAGAATGAGAAAAGGTGTAGTGGACGATTTTTGCACTATGCCTGCAGATTTTTGTTTTGGACCAGATCTGCAAGTCGTGGTAGATGAGAAATTTCATATTATGCATAAGATAAGTTTTCCCCCAAATGTTGCAACTGTGCAGGTCTGCTCTTTCACCTCCTATGAGAAGACGATGTCAACGTATAGCAAGATGAAAATGTCACGTATTAAACTGTATCGTAATGAGGACAACACTAAAATTTTAGCCATCAGCAGTTAACTCAAGATACAGGGCACATGTGGGAAGGCCCCAGAGCTGGCCACTCACAGTAATGGAGTGGAAATTGGCGGTGGTGGGGAGGAGTATGCCATATCAAAGGCGGGTCCTCTGTGCTACTGGGACCTGGGCTGGAGTAGTGGCCCATGCCAAGAGTTTTAAGTAAAGAGGGCCACATGGTAGTTGAGTGAAATTTGATGTTTTGCTTAGTTGTCTCAGACATGTTTACTTTAGTAGAGGGTTATGGAAAGGTTGAATCAATAAACACTTTCTTTTCAGGCAGCAGAGTCGCTGTGGACATCAGTAGTCATGATTAAAACGAAGCTTGTTATTTCCCTCTGAGTGGAGGACTGCCTTGCTTCCTTGGAGAAGGCAAAATCCATTAGATGCTCAAGACTAATAATTATTAGGTACCCAGCCAGAGTCCTTGATATTTTTCAGTTTATTCTACCGATGACATTGAGAAGCTGGAAAATGAAAACTCAAAGAGTAACTTTGTCTTCTAAACTCCGCAGTCATTTTCAATAAGAAATAATAACTATATTGTATAATTACTTTATCATTAACATCTAATAATCTATTGGCTGGATCAAAACAAATCTTGATAATTTCTCTAATCTTATGGTCCTTGCTCACAAATAGATTTTAGCTTTTTCATTTTAAATTTGCCTTACTCTTTCTATACAGGAATCTTGTATGACAGAAAAAAATTTAATTCTCTGTTACAGAATTGTCTTGGCACATGTCTGTAGGAAAAATAATGCAAAAAACCCAAAACAAAACAGATAAACAAACTAGAAAAAGGATTGTAAGAAAGAGCCATCAAAAATAGAAAAAAAGATGGAATGTATAGTTTTTTGTTGCAAATGCAACTATCAGGGAATGGAGACAAAATAAGTCAAATAAAGCATGTTTTCAAACCCTTCACTTTCTTATTCTCCCAAATTTACCTAATGATTATGTTAGATGAAAAAGAATTCCTTTATGTCACCTTAATTCAGGAAGTCGTATGTAAAGAGATGACAAGGCTTAGAATATTTTTTTCTGATGATGGGGGTGGCTGCTGTAATGCACATTCATAAAAAAGCCACCAAACGGGGAAGTTGAAAATAATGCGATTTTTATGGTGTTTATAGTTTGTTTTTAGAGAACTTCATATTATCCCTTTTACATCTAGTCACCATTATCAGCCTGAGAGTTCAGTTTTCTGCAGACAAAAGCTTTTAGACATCTTCTTGGACGGGGGCCAACTTGACTATAATAAGGTGTTTATTTAATTTCTTCTGTTTTGCTTACTGGGTACCCACAACACACACGTGCCCATCAAATGCTCTGGGTTTCCCCTTGTTCTTGAAACGGAAGAAAATGATGAGGAAGTACTTACAGAATTAAAGAAGGCCCCTGAGCTGGGGAGGGAGCTGAGCCATGATACATCACCACCAGGGAAACCAAATCGGGTGAAATGATGGCATCTGTGCTTCTGCGTCAGGCGGCAGTGATGGCCATGGAGCCTGGGTATCTGGCCCAGGGAGGACTTGGAGACAGCTGACTCGGAATGTGCACAAAATTCAACAGCTTGTCCCAATGATATGAAGAAGAGACCAATATGTGACTGAAAGAAGTATCCTGGCAATCGGGGCTGAAGCTATCAGAAATTAAGGGGGAAAAAAAGGTCTGATTGTGTATTTGAGGTAGTATATTGTATTAGAGACCAGTAAGTTGAAAATATACATACAAGTTATCCCATGCTCATTTTTATGGTTATTTTATGTTTATTTTCTCTTTTTATATTTAAATCGTCTAGTATTGGTGACAAGTTGTGACAAACAAACATGGTTTACGTGTAGAATTTATTTCCACCCATTCCATTCTCATTTCTCCATGTGTCTTAAAGAACAAGGGTAGAAAAGTTTAGGATAATAAGCTGACTGAGGGGCTAGCAAGGAAAATAAATGAACAAAAAAGCTTAGGAGAGCCTGAGACTGAAAACTTGGAAATAGAGACATTCTAGATTTGAACTGCAGGAGGTGTTTCCGATAACGGTTCAGTTAAACAGGGCAACGCCTTGAGTCTACTTAAAATAACGGTTAGAACAATGTGCACTAATGTGAGAATGCACTTTACATCACGTTTCCATTTAGCATTTGTGTATTATTTTTGAAAAAAAATAAAACAGGATGCTCATAGTACTACACTCACTGGATGGTAGAATTACTCTGCAACACTGACCACAAATTCTTCCAATACAGAACCCCGCGTCAATGGGGAAGTCTATTTCTCTACCCCTTGAATCAGGATGGTCACGTGAATTGCTTTGTCATTTGGTCACTGGCACATGTGATAAAATCAGAGGCTTGAAAAGAGCTTGTGAGGGGAAATTGATTTCTAGCTTCTGCTGGGAACTCTGCTATTGCCATCCCCCCAAAAAGGTGCACAAGCTTAATGGGTAATGGCCCTCCCATCCCTATAAACACTCCCCAGCGTAAAGCCATTTACCTTCATGGCAGCATAAAAATCTCCCAGGGGAGTCCAGTTCAAATTTCTGACCCAGACAAAGGTAACCTAAAGAAATGGTTGTTATATTAGGAATAAGTAAAATGTGGGGATTGTTTGTTATGCAGCAAAAGCTAATACATTGTGGGCATACTATGTCTGCATACATGTATGAATCTGGGTGTACATGTTTCAGAAGGAATACAAACCAAAATGTTACCTTTGGAGGAGGGATTAAGGGTGCATTCCACTTTTGTTTATCTCTCTTTCCACCATGGTTTGTTCATGTAATTAAAAACAAACAATTACAAGAAAAACAAGGAACATCTTAAAATTAAAAGAATTTCTTTAAAAAAAGGAAGAGCTAGCCCCTGGATAGGGCTGACTGTGTTAAGTCCTTCTAAAATGCCTTTCCTTGACAATTTCTATTAACTGACCAGACTATGTACCATCAAATGTTTTTGTTTAAAGCAGAGGAGAAAATGCAGGCAGAACCCCAAGGGGTGCCACTGAAGTCTCTTTATCTAGTTTCCTTTGCTTCTCTTACATAAAAGAGAGGATGGGAGAATTAAGATGCCTACCCCAGTTGTGCAAATGTCAATAGACATGTTTCTCGTGCTTTGTGTTCATCAATCAAATGTGTAAATATGAAACAAAATTGAGAAGGAGTGAGTTTGAAAAATACTTTGATGGCAGAATGATAACAGAGGTGATTGGAGAAGATAATGCAACTCCAGGCCCTGTGGTGATTGGTGGAGGAAATTTTCAGAAATAGCAGGGCCACTGGGCAGATAAGAACTGGGTAGACTTGTTTTATGTTCGGTCTTGAAAATAGATGTAGAGTGTATTGCACTCCACATTTTTTAAGGATGAGGAAAAAATAAAGAAACCACAATAGAAACTTGAAGCGGCCTACCAGTGAACCGCAAATATCTTCTGTGTGAATAAGTGTGCTTTTATACTTTGTGTAATCGGACTGTATTTTAAAAATTCCCAGAAGATTTGCCATATCATTCTTCTTGCCAACTTTCTTTTTATCTTGAACGTCCAATTGCTACTTTACAGCCTCCATAATCAGTTCATTGAAGGAATATTCCATCCACAAGGTAATTTTGTAATACCCACGAGTCTAAATCTTCAATATATATGCATATGTATCACATATTTAGACTATTTCTTTCAGAGCTTAGGAATGCGCACTCACCAGATGCAGGGGGCTGAGTCATTTGAAAAAAGATTGAGTCTAACAGAGAATATTCAATCCAATTATTGTGTGAATAAAGGAGCAGAGAGAAAAATCCAGTCCGTGGGACTGGTTTTCAATTCCTGTACGTAAGTCTCAAAATTAACTTTTCTTTTTCTTCTTTTGGTTATTAGGGACACATTTGGGGATTGGAAGGTGGGTTCATTGTGCTGACTACCTTAGCATGTTCTGATAGAAACCTCTTGAAGACTTTATTATATGTATCTGTATGTCTCAGTGTTTGTTTTCAAGTGATTTGACATTTTAAGCCATCAGCTATCTGGAAAGTTTTGCCTTCCAGATGCAATCTTTCTGAGCACCAGTTTCCACGTGGTCAACTTCTACCCGCTTCTCAAACTGGGGACCAAATTAAAATACCTAGCTGACCACAATGACTATCTCTGAAACACAATTGCTCACCCAGAGACCATCAAATCTAACTTTCCACAAACTCGCCTACACAGGCTAGTGGTATCTGAAGGGCTCTGCCCACAAGGAAATATAATTTATATATTTATTCAATTACCAGGTTCCTTCACCCTCTCTGATAGATCTTGTAGGCTCTATCTTCTTACACTGGACATCAACCTTTTTGGTATTTGCTTTGTTTCCTTGAACATAGAAAATACTAACTTACTATAAGTAGACATTAGATTTCTAGAGTCAGGTCCTTTTCTTGTTGTTGTATTCGGATGATTTTCAAGGACATTCTATTTCTTAAATTTTACTTAGGAACTGCTTTAAATTTTACAAAAGTAAAATTTACTCCTATAGAAAATGGGGATAAAAGACCTCACCTATGGCTCAAACGAGTAGGGCACCGGCCCCATACACCACAGGTGGTGGGCCCTGGCCAAAAAAAAAAAAAAAAGCAAAAAAACCCAAAAAACAAAATGAGACCTACTGAAAATATATAGACAAACAAAGTATATTGTTGTTTGCTTGGATCTAGGAATGGATATGGATACCAACTGGAAAAGTGCATGAGTGGTCTTACTGGGGTGATGAAAATGTTCTAAAACTAGATGATGGTGATTGCATATAGCAATAAATTTGCTACAATGCATTAAATGGTACATTTAAAATGGGTAAATATGGCCCAGCGCCTGTAGCTCAAGCAGCGAGGGCACCAGCCACATACACCCACCGAAAGTGGCGGGTTCGAGCCCAGGCCTGGCCTGCCAAACAACAATGACAACTACAATCAAAGAATAGCCAGGTGTGGTGGCAAGTAGCTGTAGTCCCAGCTGTTTGGGAGGCTGAGGCAAGAGAATCACTTAAGTCCAAGAGTTGGAGTACTCTACCGAGTACTCTACCAAGTAGAGTACAAATACCACAGTACTCTACCGAGGGCGACATAGTAAGACTCCATCTTAAAAATAAATAAATAAATAAAATGGGTAAATATTTAGGTGCATACATTATACACCAATAAAATTATTTAATAACAGGAGAGTAGTGCCTCCATAATAAGATTCCTCTTTTTTTTTTTTTTTTTTTTTGAGACAGTCTCACTTTGTCACTCTGGGTAGAGTGTTGTGGCATCATAGCTCACAGTAACCTCAAACTCTTGGGCATAAGTGATTCTCTTGTCTCAGCCTCCTAAGTCGCTGGAACTATAGGTGCCCACCACAATGCCCAGCTATTTTTTGGAGATCAGGTTTCACTTTTACTTGGGCTGGTCTTGAACTCTGGCATTGAAGTAATCCACCCACTTAGGCCTCCCAGAGTGCTAGGATTACAGGCATGAGCCACCATGCCTGGCCCATAATAAGATTCTTTTGATAATTAAGCAAAAGTGTTTATGCAAATATTTCCTAGGCTTTAATAAGGGCTCAGCAATATTGGCCAAAACTATTACTATTGACATCTGGGCAGCTCAACGTCTTTTTAAGTTTCCTTTGGTTCTTCAGTAACTATAGTTCCACACACCCACTCACACATACACACCTTAACCTCTGTTTCTCATTCAGATTGATACCCCCAGGGCTGTACACAACTCACTTAGACCTGTCTCCCGTAAGCCTTGTAAACTGTCTCAGTTGTAATTTCTATTTCCTGCTTTGTTCCCATGCAACCTATTTCTATAAGTCTCTTCCTGAACTCAAAAGCCTAAGCAAATCGTATCTATCTGAGAATTATGCATTATTTCTACTGGACTCATTCTCTATTTCACCAAAGTCCCTCCAAAAGATGGGTGGTTCCTCCAAGTTATATTTCCCACACTCCAACTCCCAAAGATTTCTCTAGTGTTGAATTCCACAAGTGTGAAACTGCATTTCTCTCCAATTTCTCCACACCCATTTTCATTAATGTATTGTTTCTCTCCAAAGACCTCAGCATCATCTTTGCTCTCTCCTTTGCTCTCAGCTTACAAACAAAATCCATTAAGTTTGCTCTTGAACTTCCTCCCTTTCCCCTCCCTCATCCCCCCTCTCTTGTCTGTAAATATCTCATGTAAGGATTATAGTGAGAAAAGACACTAAATTAACTTTCTTACTCTATCAATTTGTTCTGTGATTTCCTGATTCTCTGCCAGATTAGTGCCCCTCCATGAAAGATGGTTGCACTCTTTCCTACTCTCGGAAAACTTAATTATTTAGTGCCACAGTCAATCTGCATTTATTAAACTTTTCTTAAAAGTCCAAAAATGTAAAGTGTGAAAGCCCTTGGTACGTGTGTGTACAGATACTATTTGTTGGGGGTGAGTATGCATTTCCACTTCTGTCCCCCAGAATTTGTGGCACATCATAATGAGATAAAGAACTTCAGAAACCTTTGCATAAAGAAACCTTCTGAAGGCAGATCGGTGCAAGGTTTTAATAGCTGTAAGTCTTTCATCTTTGTTTCACCTTTGATCTGTGACCTTTGTGTATTGGACAAGACACGCTCCTGAGAATATCTTTAAGTTGGAGGTATCTGCAACACAGATACTTGATGAACAACACATATAACATATAATAATAAAATATTCCTATACTATAGTAATAAGTTACAGAAACTATTATGCTCTTTCTTTTAATTCAAACAAACAGGACATAAAAACAAAATCATACAAAAAGTTTAGAAAGGAGAAATTTCAGAAAATAATATTAACGTTTAACACTCACCTAATCTTTCATCAACACTAGACTGATAAGAACATATTATGGAGGCTGAGCTCGGTGGCTCACCTCTGTAATCCTAGTACTCTGGGAGGCTAAGGTGGGTGGATTGCCTGAGTTCACTAGTTCGAGACCAGCCTGAGCCAGAGTGTGACCCTGTCTCAAAAAATATCTAGGCATTGTGGAAGGGGCCTGTAGTCCCAGGAGGCTGCGGCCAGGGAATGAACTAAGCACAAAGAGTTTGAAGTTGCTGTGAGCTATGACTCCATAGCACTCACCCCCCTGGGCCATTGAGTGAGACTCTGTCCACCCCCCCCCCAAAAAAAGAACATAGTATACTTATATCAATATTCTAACAAAGCAATAATAACCTTTCCAAGTCAGTAACTAACCCACTGCACTGCTTAGTGGTAATTGATGCTCTCATTGGCACACGTGTATCGTTATTCCCACTTTGTCCTTTATCATTGATCAATAGTTGAGCACTGAAGCCTTATGCTTTCTCAATGAATGAAGGCAACTGGCCTTTCTCCGAATGCTTAATTATTTCTATTGTCAATTCCATTGTAATCTCCTTTGTCTTTGCTGTGAGTTCACCTGGACTTGCAGCAGACTTTTGTTTTGGAGGCATGGTCAAAAGGGTAAATGCGGACCCATGAAATCAAATTAAAACATTCCCATGGAAGTGATTCTGTGCATGAGGGTTAAAGAGACAGCCGCTAGCATAAAGGTGATGCACCAAGGACCCGGGTAGCTACACAGGCTTATTTACATACATAGAATAAACTAGTTTCTAAACTATTAATTTAATGATTTATTTTTTTTATTTTTAACAAGTGAACAGTTTATTAAGAATTAAACAAAGGTATGATGTGATACAGTATAAGCAAGACACTCAAGATAGGTATAATAGTACTACTCACACAAAAATTTAAAGTTCACCTCAAAAAAAATCACAAGACAAAAGAGAAAACAATTTCACTATTACAAGATAAGATATTTCCTGCAAAGTATTAACTCTGCTCCCCCAAAGCCCAACCTCCCAACAAGCAAAAAACTATCTGGGAATACTGCTATGCTATCATATTAACCACAGGATAATCATTCATGGGAAAACAGTAATTAAGCAATGAATTGAGTTAAATAACAAAGTTCAAACTGTCATAAACTCATAGACCACATTGATTTTACAAAACAAGCAACTCCAGAAATCTTATAAACAATAAAAAAAGAAATATTTCAATATCATTCAACTTGATCTGGATACACCTGATATTGAAATTGGAGAAAATATATTCTTATAAAGGGAAATTATAAACATGTTTCAGTTATAGATGAGGATGCAATATCCTAAACAACATATTGACAAGTTGAATTACAAAATTAATATTTAAGTAATACATTTTAGTCAGAATCGAATCCAATTTATATGAAAGTTAGACACTATTTTCTTTTCTTTTCTTTTTTTTTTTTTTGGTTTTCTTTCCCTTGCCCCCTCATATAAATTTAATGATTTAATTACAGACTTTCCTTATGGGGAGCCTGTTTCTAAGTATGGAATGCCATACGTCTGGTCATCTGCAAGCTGGGGACCGCCTGTACGTTACCAGCATCTTTAGAATTATCTTGCCTAGGACTACTGATCAATGTATTAGACTAATGAATATTACCTAAATAGAAGACTCAGTAGATGAGAAAGAAGATCGCTTTGATTTTTCTCTATCACAAAGTGAAAGAATTTGGGTACACATCATTCAAACTTGCCCTTGTCCGTAACTGCCTTAAATCTTTCACGTTAGTACAGGTGAAACTTTTTTCTGCATCTTTTCTGTATGTCTACTTTTCCTCCGTATCTATTGTGTTCTTTGAGCCATTCAGGACTTTTCCGTGAGGAAGTGGTTATAATGGTAGAATTTACAGGGATGTGAATGTACACCCACTACGTAGCTTTTGATGCAATTGTTTAAACCCAAGCCAGAGCAAAGGGTGATTCCATGAACACAGCGAATTAGGTTCTTCACCAGAGATTCCCTCATCAATTGTGTGCCTAAATGTGACCTGGCCAGATCTCTGATGGAATAACATGGTGTCTCCCACGAAAAGAAAGTCATCATTACTCCTTAATCTTTCTAGGAAAACTGTGTCACACAAAAACACTTGAATCTGTAATTGGCATCTTTAAAGATGCTTGCCATCTGGACCTCACCCGGTTTAATTAGTCATTGCAGGGTGGCGGTTCACTTGTAAAAATCTGGCACTCCATTAACCTCGACTTTTCACACATTGACATTTCAAGCCCCTTCTTTGCTTTCCTATGGCGGAGTGGACACGTTTCCATTTACTAGGAGTCCACCTCAGGGTTCATGAGCCAGACGCTTGTTATTTGGCTAGGCCACCGAGCCCAAGTCTATAAATTGTGGCAGCCAGGAAAGGTTGCAGGCAGCTAAAAACGGCAAGACAGCAAGAGTCATGGGACTCACCCCACCCTTCCCTTAGAGACTTCCAAATAGCACGGTGACCAGGGCTTGGGAAGCGTTGCCGAAGGAAAGAACACTCAGAGTTGAGCCTGAACAAAGCCTGAGAGTGGATTCAGACTCTAAGACAATTTTACTCTTCTGGGGACGGCTACTCCAACACTGGTCCGTTAGCAGTTTCTGTAACTGAAACATGTCGGACTAGTTCACACAAAGCTTCCTGTATTTCAATGCAGTCATGACATTCAATATTGTCCCTTCTTACCATTTTCAATTTTTCTGGTTAATGATTTTTTTTTTTATTTTCCTGGTGGTAGCCATCAAGGTTGGGGTATAGTCATTCTTAGTCATTAGACTGTTTTACAAATAGTTTTCTTTCAGTTCGAAGCTAAGCATTGAAAGGGGTCACAGAACCTGGTGAGACGGACGCCGAGGTGACCACAGAAACATTAACAGTCTTGCCTCTACAGGTCCAAGGAAAATCTCTTTTGCAGATAACCAGGATTCTCTCAGGTCTTATCTGAAACTAAAAGGTTTTATTTATCCCCTAATACATTATTTCTGACCATATATGTGTATTTTTTTTACATTTATCGTTATGTCTATTATTGAAATAAAGTTATCTTTCTTTATAGGGGCATTGAACCATGCTTCTAAATTTTTTCATCATTATTTTGTTCATTGAATAAACGTTTATTTGTAGAAGACTTATAGTATCAAAGATTAGGAAGTTTAAGTTTTAATTTTTAACTACATTCATTGAACTCTATATATTATGACATAAGATGGTGTTAATAGAGAAAATTCCTATTTACAAAAATATTGTAGAGATTAAATTTACCAAAATAGGCAAATTTTGCCATCTTTAGTGTGTTTAAGCAACAGCTACAGAAATACAGCTGTTGTGCTAGGAATGGCGGGAGCACTGGCATCAACATTTTGATTTACCAGTTGATGAATTAGCAGTAGCTGTGATAGCCAGTTGCTGTATTTTGGAATTAGAAAATATATATATGAACAGACACTCTGTGGGTCTCCTCAGTCTTTTTGCATTCTTAAAATCCAGATGCTAACTGTTGCCTTGCAGTCATGCACGGTGATCTATAAGTGTGTGCCATTACCATGGAACTTTCCCGAAGGGTATTCGATCCTTTATTTTATGACCACAGTGGCCAAGCTTGAGTACGGTAGGAGGCACAGCTGTGTCCAGCAGGTCATTAAGCAGCCAGGGAGAAATGTGTGAGCCGCAAGTGGCTTGGCGTGCAGACTCGGCCGGGGGACCACCAAACCCTACGGAGATCTAAGAGCATGGATGCCTAGTCTCCTCTGCAATTCTTTTACAGAGTCTGTGCATCTTGATGGCAGTGGATTCTGGAGCCCTTTTAGTTCCTACTTTACACCAGTTATCTACCGTCTTACTACATAGCAAACCATTTCAAAGCTGCACAATTGAAGAAAATAAGAATTATTTAAATTATGAGTCTCAGAGTTGGTGGCTGATTTGGGGTGGACCCACCTGGCTGGTTCTTTGGTCTGAGATGGGGTCACTCAAATATCTGGTGGTAAGATGGCCATCAGCCAGAGCTATGAGAGCAATGGGATCCATGTGTCTCGTCTCTAGCAGCCTAGACAGACAAATTCATACAGAAAGGTAGAGAGAATAGAAGCACACATTGTCTCTTGTCTCCTGGGCTCAGAACTAGTGCGCTGTCCTTCCACAACCGTCTATTTTCTGAAGCATGTTCGCGAGTTCAAAGAGTGAGGAAACAGACTCAATAGATATCACCTATTTGGAGAAATTAATTACAACGTCATAGGTATGGGAATGACACAGGTGAAGAATCGTGGCTGATAACATCCCTAAACTATATGCACTTATTTCTTATGAGAAATAATATGATCAGATGGTGTTAATTCTCTCAAGTTGTAATGTATTAAGATGCCAAGCTGCAAAAAGACATGGAAAATGAATTAGGAATGAGAAGTTATCACAGAGCCATTTTTAGAGCTGACTTATGATTTAGTCCATAGAAAGCAAGAATGATGTCTTTTCTTCAGTCAGTGTAATTGGTTCTGTGCCATTTACACAAAAATATGGATTAATTTTGTAGACGCCAAGGCATTATGCCATTACATAGACTCATTCCAAAGGAGAACTGGGAATTTAGAACGTATGATAAACCACCTTCTGGCAGAAGGCTTCCTCTAACCCTATTACCTTCTATCCATTTCCAATTGTTCTTAACATCCCACATTGTTTTTTTTAAAGTCCTGGCAATGCGAACAGAAAAATAATAAAGCAGTTAATGGTAAATTAAGCCAGTTTCTTCCTATCATCAGTGAAATAATTTCAGTGATATATCTATAGTTTTAAAAACTAAGCATGATGAATGAGTTACATTCTGAGTCTGTGGTCCCTCACCTCCCAGGCAGCGATGGTACCAGTCTGTGGCCTGGAAGGCAGGGAATCACAACCCGACTTCACCTCCCGTCTCACCCCTTCCCCTCTCACCTTCTCTTTGTGGAAACATTGTCTTCCATGAAACTGGTCCCTGGTGCCAAAATGTCGGGGACCACGATTCTAAGCCTCTCACACTATCCCCACTGCTTTAACTACAGGACCCAAATTTCACACATGTGGACGATATTGGTTATTCACAAATGACGCATTACCTGGGGATGTAGTTTACCTTGAATGCTTTTAGGTGAGGGCAAAATTTGCCTCAGAGTCATTTGCAAAAGATATTTAATAACAAAAATATTTAACTTTTTATGAAATATGTAGTTTGCAAAACAACGAGAGCAAAAAAAATTACCTTCCCAAATAAGCAACCAACCATCTCTCATTTTCCAGTGCTGAGGATTTTCTGAAACATCAAACTTTCAGCGTTAAAATTTAAATGTTCCTGAGCAAGCAGCGGTAAGGTGGTCACCTTATTCAGAAGAAATACTTGGCATCGGTCGAACACGTTTAGCTAATCTGGTAGACAGTGTATTTTCTTAATGTCTTACATTAGTTTTATGTTGTTTGACAAGAAAAATTTTTAATTATTCTACTTTATTTTCCTGTCCCTTGCCTAAGTGGAACATTAGATAGAACATCTTTCACTTACATGAATATTCATGAAGGGGATTCAATGAAATACTTTTGTTCAGTATACATACCGGAAATAAGGAGTCATTATTTTTAACCAATGTGCAACGTAATTAGCAAAAACTCAACCTAATCATCTATCACTGTTTTTTCTCTATTAAGTAAAGACATTGAGCTAAATGCTTTCGAAGATGCCTTCACCATGTCTGGCGTTTTATAACTCAGTGTTTATAATAAAACATCCTCTCCTTCAGAGTCAGAAGGCAGACTGACGTTTAAATAGTTAAAGAGCCCTGCAGAATGCTACCATTTTAAGAGAACATTTTAAAACAACTGAGTATACTAACTACTGTTATTGTTTATTTTCTTTTTAGTCTAGGGAATTTTTTTTCCTTTTTTAATCTGCCAGAAGGGACCTTCAAGATTTGAGCTTTCACATTGTTCCTAAGACTTGAATTTATTTTTTTAATTAGGGTTAAAATAAAAATAAATGTTCACTTTCTAGAGTTCTGCAAGCATGGGTGGAAAAAAAAAAAGCAACTTCCTCATCTGAAAAGATTTCATGGTAATCTATGCCATAAAAGAGCATTTTGAAAAATATAAAACAAAGAGCTTTCAAAGTGCTCAAAGGCTAATGTAAAGTGATACATTTCAGACCGGAGAGATGGTGTAACTTGTGCCTGTCACTGCAGCCTGTTTATTGTGTTTGTCTGGTTGACCTGGCAACCAGCTCATGCCATTTCACTCATTTTATAACGTTCCTGTAAATGTTAGGTAGGCCTGGATTTATTATACACTGTCAACACCTAAAATGGAACCCACTGCTTAACGTAGTTTATTTGGCTGGATACCTCTGCCTTCTTAAAAAAAAAAAAAAAAAAAGTGTGTGTGCGTACGTGTGGGTTTTAAAGAAAAAAAAAAATCTGCAATGTTTCCAAAAGAAATGTAGCCTGGCCAGAACTGAAGTTGGTTGGCACGGGTTTGATCTCAGGGGCAGTGGTGCTGTTGGGTAGGAACATCTGACTAATGATATTTGTGACTTAGGATTGGAGGGACGGAGAACCGAAAGCCACATTTATTGCTGAATTTATCATCCCCAAAGAAACCAAATGGCAATCACCGTGTGTCCAAAAATCCTTCTGAGCCATCAGAGGATGAATCATGATACCATTAGATGTGGGACCACTTTTTTTTTCTTATTATTAACATGCTGGGCTGGGATTTGCCTGCCTGCTTTTTGACAAGGCAAGTTTGACAAAGGCCCTAAAGATGCTGGCCTGGAGAGGCTACGTTTTGGACAGCTTTAATGAATCTTAAATAGACTACTGAGAGGATTGCTGAAGCCTTAGGGTGACATAGATACGGGGTGTCATCGTGCTTGGGAAATATTAAAAGGGAAATCTGATAACTTTGGCCCAAACCAGTGGTGGCAGACTCAGCGCAAAGGTACTGAAAATCACAGGCAGTGCCTCTGTTTGCCGGCAGCCCCACGCTGACTCACTGCCTTATTCATTCTAAGCCCCTGGAGAAGGGGGTTGGCTATTAGTCAGAGTGGACCAGTATCAATGAACAGATCACTAAATCCTATCACTGGCTTCCTAGCATCAATAAGGTCCTTTCCCCTGCCACTGTACATTTTAAACAGGGTGACTGGGTGTCTATATTAAGTCCAAAGGTTCGCAGGAACTATCACACGTTCTTGCCATTTGTTGTTTGATACAATATTTTTCCAAAGTCTTCCTGGTTGTGCATTTGATCATTTATTGTTTAATTAAAACAAATGAAAAAAGATTCTCATGAAAAAATTTACCACGAACATTCAGAC
The DNA here is from genome assembly GCA_963573935.1 of Arctocebus calabarensis. Lineage (NCBI taxonomy): Eukaryota > Metazoa > Chordata > Mammalia > Primates > Lorisidae > Arctocebus > Arctocebus calabarensis. The sequence goes on along the minus strand of CAUYON010147891.1, from coordinate 11,127 downwards.
TGTTCTAGGTAATTAGTTATTAATTAAACAGGTATTGTAACCACAACTCAACATAGTTTGAGATTACAAATCATCTTTTAGAGGAACATGTTTAAACAGATCATATCAAATGATTAAACTGAATTTTACTCTTGTCCCGGTATCCAGTTCCCGTGTTTTATGAGTTAACTAGTAAAGGCAAATTTATCCTACAAAAGGACGTTTTTTTCCTCCTTAATTGCCAGTCTCCAATCGTAATTAACATATGGCATAACCTTCCTGAAGGAAAATTAGAAATTCTGTTTTTAGAGATCTAAGTAGTATGTGAAGACAAATCGACTTCAGGGAATTATCTTAGGAAAAAAATAATAAATGAGAACCACATATGTGGGAATAATATATGTACACATGGTATAATACGTGTACTATATGTACATATATTTGTATGTGTACAATGTTCCAAAGTATTAGAAGTTTTCATTTAGGTGATACAAACACACAAAATTTAGAAGTGTGTGCACACGGATGTCTATGTTCCCTTTGGTATATTTGGTAGGTTTACTAAGTTGAAATAAGGAAAAACTGATCCAACTCCATCAAAAAAAAAAAATTACAAAGACTGTTACCCCCTCTCATCTGCATTATGTAGTCACTTTGGCAGAAAACGTGAGCCTAACCAATGTTACTGGCACTACAGGAACTGATGTGTTGATTCTTGAGGCTATCATGACTCATTTTTAATGCCCACAGTCCACTTCGTCTGCTTTTTGAATATAGGCTTCCTGAAACTGTTAACAAAGAACTCATTTCTGGTGATGGAGGTCTTAGGGCTAATCTCTGTGACACCATGACATGGGCAAAATGAAAACTTTTATTACTCAAATAGCACTTTTCCTAACAAAACTTTGTGATAAAAGCTGATTAAGGGGTTTATTTGTTTATCCTAAGTGAGCATGGATGTTACTGGTGTGTTTTGTCTTAATGTTTTTGGATGATGTGATTTGGTGTTTGAATATACACTTGCTGATGTTGGCAGGTTCCCATCACAGCGGGGATGATGTCTGATCCAATTGTGAACCAAATCACAGGCCAGAGCAGCTGAGACCAAGCAGAGAAGGAAAGGCACTGTTTAAAGAAGGTTTAATTCTTGGGCAGCGCCTGTGGCTCATCAAGTAGGGTGCTGGCCCCATATACTAAAGGTGGCAGGTTCAAACCTGACCTTGGCCAAACTGCAAGACAGAAAAATAGCCAGGCGTCTTGGCGGGCTCCTGTAGTCCCAGCTACTCAGGAGACTGAGGCAAGAGAATCAATCAAGCCCAAGAGCTGGAGATTGCTGTGAGCTGTGACGGCATAGCACTCTACAAAGGGCGATAAAGTGAGACTCTATCTCTACAATAAAATAAAATAAAATAAAATAAAATAAAATAAAATAAAATAAAATAAAATAAAATAAAATAAAATAAAATAAAATAAAGATGATTCAATTTGTTTTTTCATGGATTTTGCATTTGAACTTTATTATTCACTAGAACATTTACTTATGATCCCTTTCCTTTCCAATTTTCTGCCTGTCTAGTCTTTCTATTCATTGGCTTATACCATATATTTTGATTGTGGTGTTTTTTTGTTTGTTTGTTTATCACCCTTCTCCCATTTTCTTTTCTTTTTCTTGGGAGGGACCAGGGGGCTATAGTCAAGTTATTCTTCATCCAGGCCAATTTCAGAACCATTTTGCCAGTTAAAAAAAAATAAAAATACCACATTGGTTTTAATTGTAACCAACAAACATTGTAATTATAACCCAAAATAATTAATTTTGGAAAAGTTTTATGTTCATATTCCCAATTTGGCCTCATTTGGATATTTTTCTTTACTTGTAGTAAATTTTGATAGTTTTGCATATCTAGATATCATATTCTCTGACTGGTTATTTCTAAAATGTATAGGATATGGCTCGGCACCCGTGGCTCAATGGGCTAAGGCACCAGTCACATACACCTGAGCTGGCGGGTTCGAATCCAGCCCAGGCCCGCCAAACAACAATGACGGCTGCAACCAAAAAATGGCTGAGTGTTGTGGTGGGCGCCTGTGGTCCTAGCTACTTGGGAGGTGGAGGCCGGAGACTCACTTGAGCCCAGGAATTGGAGGTTGCTGTGAGCTGTGATGCCACAGCACTCTACCCAGGGTGACAGCTTGAGGCTCTGTCTCAAAAAAAAAAAAAAATGTATAGGATAAGAATTGATATCTGCATTTATCTGTGAAAAAGCACCTATGGAATTTCCTTTTGATTTCCAATAATTTATTTATCTGATTCTGTCATATGTTCTAGGTGTAGAAGAGATTATCTATAAATAATGACAGGTACCCTTTTGTTTGTCAGATTTATTTTACTGACTAAAACTTCTAGGATAACTGATGATACATGTCCCTGTCTCTTATCTAACTGTAATGAGAATTTTTCTACTTACACTTAATTATTGAATTCTCCACTGATTTCGACATATGTATTTTACCATTATACGTATCAAGTGGATTTTTCAAAATGTGATTTTCCTTACACATATCTATGGGGAGATTTTCCTTTTTACTTATTCATGTCATGTATAGCAGAGGGTTTTTACCATTCATCTATTTTAAATTTTTGGTGTACATCTTGCTTGGTCATTGCCTTTGGGAATTTATGTGAAAACATCAATCTTTGGCTACTCTTCCCACTAATGTAATTGTACGCATGATAAATGTTCAATCAATATTTGTCGAATGAATGAATATAATTAATTTTCCAAAAAAGTCAATATTTGAATGGGTAAAATAGCATCTTTTATAAAGCGAATTTCCATCTAGGTCATAGTTTAATCTCGTGAATTTTCTTTATAAATGCTTCCTTTTATTCCTTTTATTCTGCAGGCATCAGGCTTGTTTCTCGTCAATGCTGGGCCCACTTCTGCCTTTCATTTCTGTTCCACTGTTTTCTCTGCTTGGAAAATTCCATGTCTAGGTGTCTGGTTAGTCAATGTCCCTACCTGGTATCTGCATCCACCTATCTTTTCAAAGAGGCCTTCCTTGACTATCCTATTCAAGTGCAGGTTGGCATTGCAGCTCACATCTGTGCTCCTGGACCTTGGGAGGCCAAAGCAGGAGGATTATTTGAGGTCAGGAATACAAGAGGTCAAATATTTGAGGGCAAGTATTAATTTGGACAACATAGTAATACCCCATCTCTAGAAAAAATTTTTCAAAATTAACCTGGTTTTAGTAGTGCACATCTGTAGTCCCAGATATTTTGGAGGCTGAGCGACCCATGGAATACAATCAATCCCGTCACACATCATTCTTCCAGGATTTGAAGATAAATGGCTCGTTTTCTCAACCTTAAGCAATCCTATCACCTTGAAAATGTTCTCCATTTGAATGACCATCCATTAGCTGTTTCATCCTTCTGAAAATCAGGGACCTCAAAATTTATTTGAATTATCTTGCAAGTGCAATCTAAAATCACACAAGTGAACAAGTTGCAACCCCTTCCTTTACCTGGTGGAGGTGTAGTTTCTTAATGACATCTTTATCTAAGGACTGCATCACAAATTCTTTTTCCAAACTCACATCAGCTGAAAGAGCTGATCCACTCTTAAGGCTTATGGGATGGCATTGAACATCTGTCCAGTTTAAGAAAGAGTCTTGTTTCACTCTATCTGCCGTAGGGAGAGGGTAACTTCTTCCATAAACATGATAGAGACATTTCTGCCACTCTGCATGATTGCTCACCTAAATGATGAGATCAAATCTTAATTCTCAGTGACAAATACAGTAAATACATGGGCAGTTTGTTTAGGTTTTATTTTGAAATAACTAAGGAGCCTGCGAAAACAGAGTTTAACAGGCTCATAAAAGTATGCTGTCCACATAACTAATGTGCTATTTGTTTTTATGTTGCCTATTACAGACTATAAACAGTAACAGTGGAATCTATCTTTTCTTCCATGGTGTTGTAAAATGTCCTGGCTGTGACGACCACGCACTATATTACCAAACACGCTTTGCAAAGATGTTGCATTTATTTTATATATCAATGAAAACAATAAACTGTTAGAGACATGAAATGCAGATTAAACACATTATATCTGAAATGCTCTTGCAATGAAATAGAGACTTCTGTTTACACAGACATTGTTTTTAAGTAGGGGGACGTTCTTGCAGCAAAATGTGCATGTTTAAAGTTCCTCTTTAATCAGTCTATACCCAGAATTTCTGACAGCACAGTGGTAAGACCGTGTCGAGAGAGTCATGACTACCTCTTTTAATGACCTCACAATTTGCTCACTGGTTTGGGGTAATTGGAACAATTTGCTTGCAGAAACCTGTGAGGAATCAGATGTTAATGGACTTTGTCTTGCTTAATCAGCCCCTCAAGAAACAGGCCTCATTTTCCTGACTGTTTCTTAAGCTGTGTGCCGGCGTCCCGTGATACAGTCAAAAGAAAACACAGAGGCAGTTGCCTTGGTATTGACTGGCCAAATCTGATTATGACTTCAACTCTAAATGGAGAGGTTCCAGGAATGAGCAGAGAGGTCTAGAAAAATACTCAGAAATGTGAAAAGACACAAAAAAGTGATGCTGTGATTTATTTCCAAGGCAGGGAAAAGGCAAGGCACATTTAAAATCAGGTTCAAAACTCTTTCTGATCCAACTGCTATGATATGGAACAATATGGACGTAATACCCAGCTCAGTTTATTTGAATGACTCATCTGTTTGGCTTGTTTGAATCATTCCGGGTATCGCAATTAAACACCCTTGAAATAACTTCTCCCTTGACAATAAATTCCCAATTTCTTCATTCTCTTTCTCCCCTTCTCCTCTCAAAGCCCCCCAAAGAGAGAGTTAAATAGCATCCAGATTGCCAAAACCTAGTGTATCAGGAGATCACACTTTTTAAAACCAACCCTCCAATTAATACTCTATCTTTTTTAATTTCTTGATTCTATGGTCCCAAGTGGTATAGTGAGGAATAAGAAAATGACAAAAATGGAGCAAAATATAGAGTAGTTAATACTATATATATTACAAATATATATACAGTGTGCGTGTGTGCATATATATATATATATATATATATATATATATACACACATACAAAAATACATACATATTTTTGTTTTTGGACACAGTCTCACTCTGGTGCCTTGAGTAGAGTGCTGTAGCATCACAGCTCACAGTAACCTCAAACCCCTGGGCTCAAGTAATCCTTTGACCTTAGGCTCCTGAGTAGCTAGACCACAGGTGACAGCCACAATGCCTGGCTGTTTTTTCCTGTTTTTTAGTAGAGATGGCGTCTCTCTCTTACTCAGGCTGATCTTGAACTCCTGAGTTCAGGTGATCCATCCTCTCAGGGCTCCCAGAGTGCTAGGATTACAGGAGTGAGCCACTACGCCTTGGCCAATTTTTGTCTTGATGTAAGTAGATAACTCCCATACTCCAGCCACAGTGCCTTACAGATTTATCACATGTAATTTTCACATCTTTCTCTCATGAGACATTTGCTATTTAACCTTTCCCGTGGAAATCCCAGTTCAGGCACTTAGTGAACTCAGGTTCTGGGTCTTTTGCCTTCTTCTCCGTATCTCAGGTTACCTTGAATTTGTACCCTTGTAGTGAGGACACATGTAGATGTCAAAATGTCAATAAAAAATGCCTGCATTCCTCGATTAAATCTAATTTGGTCATAGAGGTAGCTCTTGTATGCAATGTAGGATCCAATTTGCCGGTATTGTCTTTGAATTTTTACATCCAAGTTCATGAATAAATGAACTTTTTTTCTCTTTTTATCCTGTGCTTCTTTTGTGGCTTTAATACCAAGAGCATACTACAGAAATAGTTGAGATGTAGGCTGTGTATTTTCTGGAAAAGGTGAGAAATATTTGAATAATCTTTACTTGAAAATTTTGGAGAAGCTCCTATAAAACTCTTTTTTGTTTTCTTTGTGAGAACATTTTAATAGAAGTTTTTAAAGTAGGATTATAAACATTTTTAGAATAATCTTTAGTTTTAATATCTCTCCAAATCTATTTTATCTAATTCTCAAATATATTGATAAAGAGTTATCCCTGGCTTAAAATTGCTGTTATATCTGTATTTATGGACCATTTCAAGCTGGAATTATTATTTTTGATTGACCTTGAGAGATGTTTATACCTTTTCTTAAAAAGACAGTGTAGTAACCTGCTAAAGACCTGACAGCCTCCAGTTTATAAGTTATCAATTTCCCGTGTTTTACTATTGCCCTTTAATAATTGTTTATTTTAAAATGATAGTATTAGTATTAAATGCTTCAAACCAGGTAATGTCTGTTTAGATTTAATACATGTTCACCTTTTTTTTTTTTCATTTGCTGTTTGCTTTCACATCTTAAATTTCCTCCTGGAAATATTTTTCTTTTCCTTGAACTCTATTTTTAATTCAGTCTATACATGGAAGATTTGTTTTCTTATCCGAAAATGTTATGATTTTATCCTTGTTTCCACTATTCCAGTCTGATGGTTATTTTCCCCAGCCCTCCATCCTAATGATTACTCTGATCTCTCACTTCTCCTGTTGCTTTTAAGACATTTACTATCTGCCTAATTCTCATTCTTTTATCATTAAAATGTCATTTCCCTTGAGAAATTGTGCTACAAGTTTATAATATTAAAGTTTGTTCAACTTAGGGATGCTCATCTATAATTAAGGATACATTTTGCTTTTCTTTCTTATTCTTTAGTAAGAAATATGCCATGGTAGGAGACAATGAAAAAAAAAACTTACACTGTGTGAAAAAATAACATTATATGTGTTATTAAACTTTATATGACTAGATATTTAATGTGTATTTACTATAGCATGTGTGAATATATATACACATGCATATATATTTTAAGTGTTTTTACTATATCACATTTATTTAAACAAATAAATAGTGGAAATCATAAATAGCTCTTAAATATCTGGTGCTGTGTGGACATACTTATTGGTGGGGTTCTGTAGTTAAATATTATGCCCAGAAGAATTTTTAAAAAATCATCACCCTCATGTAATGCTGTATTAACAGGCCATTAAAACACATTTGATCCACAGCCAAGTTTTGCACTACGGGGTTGGGATATTCTGAATAAGGATTTGTGAGTTGGGTGCTTGACTAAATCAAACTGGACCACTTGGTGGGCTTGTCCAGCCTCTTCCTCTTCTGTTTATTGAGCACAGGGACCAGATGTGCAATCTAGAAGGGCATGAGGACTTTGGAGGGAGTACAGAGAAACAAAGTGATGATTAAATACTTAAAGAATCGAGCCCTGAAGAAAAGATAAAAGGAGTTGGTTTTATAGAGCCTGAAGAATAAGTAAAGGAAGAGTTATTTAATAATGGTTTTCATAGGGCTGAGAAATTGTTACTTAATAATCATAACCAAAGGGTCCCTTCGTCCGTCTCCTGAAAAACAGAGAACATAGCTTTGCCCCAAATAATTGTCTAATGTTGGCAAATGTTTAATGCTTTATTTACATGTAGGGCTGGCTCAGAATTCCCCTTTCTGAATCTTTGCATGAGCCACCACCCCCAATTTCTAAGCAGAATAAACCAAGTCTCCCCAGCATTTAATATATTACTACTCTAGCAATAGCTCTAGTTCCCCAATACTCCCAAGGACACTTTAAAGCAGGACATCAGATGATTTGTTTCTTTATCATTATTGCCTGGCAATTAGAGGGTTCTTAATAGACTGTTTTTAAATTGTATTGGGTGAGTTGGAAATTATGCTGTGTGTGTTATGATTATGGCGCCCCACTTACCAAGGGAGATAGATCTGACTTTTGGAGCTGGAGCTTTACAACATCTTCATAAAATAGGTGGTATAGAATTGGTTCTGAAAAGATAAAATGATGTTCTAAAACACTAACTAGTGCACATTAATGGTGGATGGAACATGTGTGGTCACCAGGAAGGGGACAAGTCTTCTGGATGATCAGGTGCCCTGGTGCCACTGGGAGAGGAGACTAGACAACAGGTGCAGGATCATGAAGAAATGTGTCAGGCTAAAGAGTTTGAACTTTATGATACTTATTAATATTTTCCAAAGTGTGTATGCTAAGAGATTCAACCCAAGAGATGTTATCTATTTTTACATAAAAATTAAATAATAAACAAAACATTATGAGTTATCCTGTTCAACTAATTTAAGAAACGGGTGAGAATGGGTCCATTAAGTATAATGAATCATGTTTTTCTATTGGCAGATTTCTGAAAGTCCTTGGAGTGTTAACAAGCATTGGAAATTTCCTCAAAGAGCTTCTAGCAGGCAGTTACTCCCGAATATGCTCGAGCACCTGGCCCCTTTCTTGTGAGTCCATCACCAGCTTGTGCCATACAGGTAAACCCCCGGCAGAGAGAGTGAAGATGAGTGATATGATTAACATGACACTCTACAAGGATTAATCTGATGATAGTACACAGGGCAAGTTGGGCAAAAGAGCCCAGTTACAAGGACGCTGCAACTGATCAGCCATGAAATAATAGGTGTTTGAATTAGGGTCTTGCAATAAGAAAAGTAAAATAGTCTTGGATGGGAAAGAGACATAAGAGAATGGAACAGATTTGGTAAGTGGCTGGGTGAAAGGGGTTGAATGAGAACGAACTCTGAAATTTCAAGCCTGGGTGGCTGGAAGAATGGTGGTGCCACTGACAGAAAGAGGGAACCCAGCCAGCAAATACATTTAGTTCTGTGTGTGAGGTGATAGCAGAGAATTAACTACAACATTTCACAGACTCCCCTGGTCATAAAAGACCTCATGGGGCTTCAAGTTCACGTTCCTGTAGGCCGGTGAGTCTACGTTTTTAGTTACTTCTAATGGCCACGGACCTTTACATACCATTCTCTGAGGAAAAAGATTATAAAACGTTGCCCTGGGTAAGATTTTTGCCATGTCCTCCAAACTAACATAATTTTCTCCAATTAGTCAAGGTTCTTCTGTTTGCTACTTACGATAATTTCTGCCTTGTGTGGGATAAAGAATTAGTTGTTACTTTTTGGATTAAACATTGGATTAAAATGGATGGTAGTTATGATTTTATTCAGTCTTCTTTCCTGGAATCATGGAAACTTTTGTAAGCTAAGGTTGATAGGTATGATGATTCAAGAGTGAGCCATACATAGATCATGTTTATTGAACAACGTGCTAAATCAGCTAATATGAACTTGGAAATGAGCACTAAAAATGTCAGTTCTCCTCTTGATTCATGAAATTCACACCATTTCCACTGGAGTTTTATGAAAATATGCTTCTTTATCTTTGTCACCCGTGATTTAGAGCCGAAAAGTTTCTGGAACTAGGATAGTAACAGATATATATTCCCCATAAGTGATAATAATCAGAAACATTTAAGATATTTCATAATGAGATAGTCTGGGCTCATATATAATAAGAATGACTACAAAATAATCATATGGTCAATTCATTTTTTTAATATTCTAAGTATTGCTGAATACTAGCCACGTGAAATGAAAATGAGAATAAGTAAGCGAGATGACTAAATGTTTTATGTATACCTGCAAATTTGACTATTTTAATGTACAACCTTGAATAATAAGTGTGCCCAATTGACTAGGAAGTTTCTCAACAGTGACCACATTGAAATCAATCACTTGTTCTGTATCTCCAAAGAGAGAACACATAAAGAAAACGTATAAGTTAGGGCATAATTCCCTGTTTGACTACTACCCAGTCTTTTTTTTTAAGATTTTGAAATGTTATCATTTAAAAATGTGCATATAGTTGGAAGTAGTTAGAAGAAATTATCATTTTTAGAAAGGGGAACTATGTTACTAGTTTTCGCTATTTCAGGCTGAGAACTCGGGGTCTCCTCAGACGTACCCTTCTGGGTTCAACTTGTAGTTTGAATTCCACCTGACCTTCTCTCTCTCATTTCTTCTATATTCACAAAGATGTATCAGCCCAGAGTAACTCAGTTTCTCCCAGAATCAGAACCCATCAGAGACAGCCGGATCAGATGTGGGGATGTGATCTTTTCCGACTGTGAGAAGGCAGAGCCTTTGGAACCTCCGGAAGCATCGTGCTTTAACTTTCCACTTTCCTCCATAATGAGTGGTCCGTGTCCTTAGAGACGTCTTATCCCATTTTCTGGTTCCACCTTTGTCCTGAGGCCCACGCCATCTAGTTATCATCTAAAATTCTGAACTCTTCACTGATGCCCACCAAACTCTTCTCTCCAGTTAAATCTGCATCCTCTATCCTTTTCATCAACTCATGTGGATTGTCTCGGTTTAAAATTTTCATATTCCTGACTCAGAAAATCAGTCCTTCTTTAGAAAGTACTGTGGTGAAACCTACCACAGTCACTCAGAACGTGTTCCTTAATTCAACTAACCTATAGCATTAAGGACCCACCATCAGCCCACTGAATATGAAAGTCAGCTGGGTTCAAAAATAGCTGCAAGAGTTGGAATGTCCCCAAACAGAGAAATGATAAATGTCTGAGGTGACAGATAGCTCAGTTACTCAGACGTGACCATTACACAGTGTATGCTTGCATCAAAATACCACACATACCCTACATATATGCTCAATCATTATGTACCCATAAAAATCAAAAAATAAAGATGTTAAAAAGTCAAGTTCATTGAGTCTAATAAAATACATTCTAGATCTTCCTCTACCAAAGGAAAAGAAAACACTTCAGGGCTGAATTACATTATGATCTCCCAAAGCTGAACTTCTGTTTAAGAAGTGCTGTGTATAGACTGTTTACTGCAGCTCAATTTACAACTGCCAAAATGTGGAAACAGCCTAAATGTCCACCAACCCAGGAATGGATTAACAAACTGTGGTACATGTATAATCAGCCATTAAAAATGTTGGAGAGTTTACATCCTTTGTATTAACCTGGATGGAAGTGGAACACATTATTAGTAAAGCATCACAAGAATGGAGAAGCAAGAATCCCATGCATTCAAACCTCATATGAGGACAGTTCATGACATGGTGGGGAGTGGGGGAAGGGGAGAGCAGAGAGAGAACGAATGAGGCTGGGGTGGGGAAAGGAGGAGCAGATAGAGGGACGGAGTGAGGGGGGTGGGGTCTTGGCGTGTGCCTCACCTTTTGGG
>CAUYON010147889.1:0-16114 GCA_963573935.1 Arctocebus calabarensis | reverse complement strand
CCTAGGTCAATTTCTTGTGAATTTCCTAGGCCTCAATTCCATGAATGGACTGTATCCATTCATTGATACATTCATTCACCTTGCCCCTGGCGGAAGGGACTGTATTCATTCGTTTCCTGGCCAAGGAACCCATACACCTATGTATACCTTGAGACTAAAGGCCTAAAGGAGGAGATGGGGAAAGACCAGGAGGAAATGGAGAGAGCTTCTCTCTTCCCCACTAGAATTCTCTCCCTCTACCAGGAGCTTTAGTGTTTTCTATATTCTTTTCTAGGGAGTGGGGGGGAATAATGTAATGAAGAATAATAAAATACATGTTAAATATAATGCCGTTTGCAAAAATAGGAAAAAAAAAATAGCCTGGCTGATGAAAATAAAAAAAAAAAAAGAAAGAAATTTCGTAACACTAACAAAATGTTTGAGAAGACGCTTGTTTATCAAATTTTCCTGCCACTCAAATCTCCATGGGGTTTTTAAGGGTCATATTATTAGTCCTACTACTCTCTGATATACAAAGCTGTTTCAGCGGTTAGGGAAATCTATGGTTCCCATATGGTACAAGTGCACCATGGTGAGTAATGCTTTATTTTCTTTCCACTTTTGGGTCTTCATGGTCTTATGGAAAATAACATGGTTACATAGCACTAATCATGTTTTCCTTGGCTACTTTCTTACCACTGATTTTAACCCATTGTTCCTTTATATGAATAGTTTCAGATTTTTCTTACCTATCTCATCCTTCTATGAATTTTTGATCTATGGTCTTTGATAATTAAATTACTATTCTATGTCAGGTCCCCAAGCAGGGAACTTGACTTGAAGTGGGGATGGCTATGTAATAATTTTAAGAAAAATGTGATTCACAGAAGCAAACTATTAAAAGTAAATTCTACAAAATGGGGTCTATAAGTGGAAATATTAAGATTTGCTTATAGATTAAATTAGGGTGCTTGCTGAAATCGCTTTCCTTGATTTGAACTAGAGAATAACAAACAAAAGATGCAAGTTTAAAACGTAAAAACTTGTATTTGAACTTGAAGTGGAAAACATGACCTAACACACACCCATGGTCAGTAACTACGGGAAAGAAAGCAAGGAACACAGTAGTTAAAGGATTTGATTTAATAGTCTTGAGCCTTCATCATGTAGAGAACATTCCAATATGCGAAGTCACACATTGGAAGAGCACTTATTTTATTTGGCTTTATTTTTGCTCAGTTTTGGGCAGTCTTAGATGGATGGATGGCTGGTCAATCATTTCAGGAGAGTGGCCATGTGTTGATGGTGGCTATTGTTATTTAATTGCAAATTCTATCTCTGGTTGCAGATCATTCGATGGTTAGACTCCATCTGCCTTTCCTAACCAATTAAAGGAGTCCTCTCAATTTGTTCCACCAGAGAACTCCTACGGCAGAGGAACACAAACAGATTCCCTATAAAAATATAGCCTTAATGGGGAAAGGAAGAGCAGAGAGAGGGAAGGAGCAAGAGGGGTAGGGCCTTGGCAAGTGCCACACCTTTTAGGGACAAAACATGATTGTAAGAGGGACTTTACCTAACAAATGCAATCACTGTAACCTGGTTTCTTGTACCCTCAATGAATCCCCAACAATAAAAATAAAAAATAATAATATGAAAGAATATTAAGTTGCCTTTGGAGTGGAGACTGGGTAAATTTAGGAATGACTTCATATGAGTTCTCTTTAATATTCAGTTATTTGAGAAATTTAGAAGAATACCAAGGGGCAATGTTTAAACTTGTTACAGATTAAATAGCCAATGATAATTTCCATAAAAACTTAAGCATAATTTGGGATAGTATGGATTTTTTTTTTTTTTTTGCAGTTTTTGACTGGGGCTGGGTTTGAACCCACCACCTCTGGCATATGGGGCCAGTGCCCTACTCCTTTGTGCCACAGGCACCACCCAGTATGAAATTTTTATTTATTTATTTTTTTGTAGAGACAGAGTCTCGCTTTATCGCCCTCAGTGTAGTGCCATGGTGTCACACAGCTCACAGCAACCTGTAACTTCAGGCCGTAGGTGATTCTCTTGCCTCAGCCTCTCGAGTAGCTGGGACTACAGGCCAGTATGGAATATTTTTAACATAACTCTTAAAGTGCTGAGGTCTTCCTTATGTGCAATATTATTGGCAACATGAGACATCATTTTCATGCTGTGATGGCACTTTTGCATGCAAAGAAATTCAGAGAGTGAATTGGCCTAATGGAATGTGTTTCTTTTTTGTTTTGCCATGGTTCTCTTTCAGTAGACATATAGTTTTGAAGGTGTCTGTAATTCAACATTCCATTGGCATTGCATTTCTTAAGTGTATTTTAGAAAATTTAGTAGTGTATTCCTCTCCTCCGACAGAAAACACAGCAAAATGCTTCTGAATCAACCAGATTATCTATTACTTCATTTGGAGACTTGATCGCTCTGGTTGTTGTGTCTATTTTCAAACACATTTTATGTAAATGATCATTCATTTTCTGAGTAAGTTTATCTGACAGTCAGATGAAGCACTTCTCCGTGGACAGAGGTGGAAGTGAAGGGAGAGTGTGAGAATATGTCCTGTGTCCCTTCATACTTGGTGCGTAGACATTTCTGGTTGTCATTATCTTCTCTTCTTTGCCCTTCTTCATCTGGCTTTTATCCTGGCCATTGTGGCAGCTGTTTGTAATTCTGTTTGCAATTTATTTCTGGATGAATTACGCATTGCTCTGTCTGCTTGTCATTGTTGTGGCCTCTTCAAGTTCCCATGTGATGGGGGAACAAAACAGTCTGGGCTCTGTAAAGGACTGGACTTTCTATACAAATTAGAATTATTTTTAGAAAGCTTCTATAGAATCTAAAGTTTCCTCAGTCAGCAGGATTTATATAAAGCCATATGTTGGTGCACTTTCTCAGACAAAGCTGTAGAAATGGTCTTTTAGAATCCCGTGATTTGTGGGAGGCTGCCTTCTGTGGACAGGCTCCCCAAGCACCTGAAGGTACACAGTTTCCGTGAGGCACTGAGTGCGTTAAGGTGTTTGGTGACCACTTGCTCTCGAGTCTGTAGGCTCAAGTGGGAAGGACCAAAGCCGTATTGCAGTAAACTCTGTTAGAAGCCAAGTTGAGGTTATAGAGTGATCTGTTAAATCAATACCTTATCTGGTTTGTCAGTTGTAAAAGGCTTAGAAATAATGCAACAAAATACTCAGCTCTGAAATAACATTGATTGTCATTTCACCTTTTTTTGATTCAGAAGGTCCTTTGGAATCTTTGTGTCCTTGGGAAGCTAGTTAATAAAAATTCCAGCTCTAGAATGGTCTGATAAACCAGCCTTTTTTCAGTTAGAAAGGAAAACAGGCATGTGGAAAGGCCACCTGGCCCTGGAGGGAGATGAGAACCCTAGGCAAAGACAAGGAAATTTATAGCTAGCAAGAGTAATGTTCCTTAACATCTGCCCCTTGCAAAGGTTCCAGGAACCTTTCACTTTTGGAGCATATGGTCAATCCAGGTAGGATCTTCTCTTTATCTGTTTTAGGCCCTCACCTCTCTTTGCTCTGTGCTGTGATGCACAGTGAGGTGCTTAATAAGTCAGAGGCAGCTAATTTGTAGCAAAGGCCCAGGGTTTCAAGAAAGATCTCCTAGGCATGGGCCTGGCTAGCTCATGTAGCTCAATTTATCTCTGGGAGCTTACCTAGAAATAGGCTAGGAGAACATATCTTATCATGTAGCACTTTGCATCCTCCTGGTCTAGAGGGTGCAGCGTGTGCTATGTGACTCCCGCCCTGGTGTGGTGCCTTGTCTCAGTGCTGGCTTCCAATCTGGGCTCCTGGGCCCATCCCTCAAAGGGTTGAAAACAGCACTGCGGTTTATTTCTCTTAGGAAGTTTTTCATGCTTGATGAGACCACGGGACAAACAGACCTGACCTCTGTGGCCTCTTGTCTATCAGCCTTGATTGAATGAATATTCACTCTACAGAGCGTCACACAAGACATTGTGGAAAAATGGGATTGAGGCACTACTGGCCTTTGCGCATCTTTCAACTTTCAGGAGAGACAGAACCAGCACACAGCACAATATATGAAAACTCAGGGCAGCGCCTGTGGTTCATCGAGTAGGGCGCCAGCCCCATATACCAACAGTGGCGGGTTCAAACCTGACCTCGGCCGAACTGCAAAGCAGAAAAATAGCTGGGTGTTGTGGCGGGCACCTGTAGTTCCAGCTACTCGGGAGGATGAGGCAAGAGAATCGCCTAGGCCCAGGAGTTGGAGGTTGCTGTGAGCTGTGTGATGCCACGGCACTCTACCAAGGGTGATAAGGTAAGAGTCTGTCTCTAAGAAAAAACAAAAAAAAAAAAAGGAAAAGAAAACTCAAATGTCAGCTGGATATATATATATTTATAAATTCAATTGGTGTAGTCTGGAAATATAGATTCATATACACGTATGTCAATAGGTACACAAAGTTCAACCATTTCTGAAGTGACTAGGTTAGAAAAATGTAGTTTTCTATTGTCTTAGTTTTAGTCCTCAGAAGTGACCTGAGACAGGATTTGAGGGCACGTAGTTTATGTGGGAAGTATAAGAAACAAGAGGAGAGAGAAAGGAAGGCAGTCAACAAGGGTCTGTTATTGAGCCAGCTATGACTGTGGACAGCTGGAGCTCAAGGCTATGGAATAATTCTGGGAAACAGTTTAGAACATTTGCTCAAAATTATGCTTTGGCCTCCTGTCAGTCACTGGTTGAGGACTCCTCTCAAGATGAGTTAACACCCAGATATTCTTGGACTGCCATGTACAGACAAAGTAGTTTTTTTTGGGGGGGGAACCCTTACGCAGAGATGCAGTTAATGATAGAGGTTGGCCTTGGTAAGACGTAAGGGATGTAGTGAGGTACTGACCTTCATACATTTGCAGATATTAATGATGATAGTCCTTTGGAAAAGAGAAGAGAGAGGGGTTTTGAAGAGTGAGAAAAGCACTGTTTATGAAGACACAAGCAGTGGTGGTGACATTTAAGCCAGAGCCAATAGGTTTTCACATGCTGGTTCCTCAGAAGTGTATGGCTCATATGGCAAAGAGAGGAGTGTGCAGGCTCTGAGGAGAGCAGTTTGTGGTGTGAGGATCCAGATGGTCATGGCTTCCTGAGTTAGAATGCTCTGTGAGCCACTAGACATGGCTCAAGGGCAAACCATACTTGCCACAGCATGGATGGTGGAAAACAGTCATGTTATCTGTGGCATAAAGTCCCGATTCTTCACAGGAATTATTTCAGAAGAATGAGAGCCAAACGTGATTGGGAATGCCATAGGTTGACACATCTCGTCAGCAGCTCTCCTAGGTTGAAGCGGTGACCAGCAGGCACTGGATGTTGTATCCTAAGTCTCCCACTCTGTTTGTAAAGGTCAAGACTGACAGCATGGGGGCAGGGAGCATGAGGGTTTACATGATCAGGACTTCTAAAGTGGATTTGATACAACATAGCCTCAGCTTGTATTGTGTTGTATGCATGTGTCTTTTCTGGGGAGCTGGCAGATGGGGAAGTTAAGACTGTCAACGTCTGAAACAACACAGAGGGCTCTTGTGTATCTGACGCTGGTTAGTTGTTGAAATAATGCTATAGAAGGCCTGCATCCTTTCTTTAGCAAATGATTCCTGTCAGTCATTGTTAATGGAAATGTCTATTCGTTTTACTTTCCAGCTGCCCTGGCAGATGTGCCTAGCTAGGATTAAGCTCCCTGAGCAGGAGTTGCAGCTTGGGGATTGGTCACCTTTTGATATATCAAATCATACCGTCTGATATGTTCTCTTCTTTTTCTCCTAGCCTGTCTTTAGATGCAAAGTATTGACAGCTTTTATCTGGGGGGAAAAAGGTAGAGCAATACTGTGATGCATGCATGCATTGTTATGTACACAGTAGCATAGAACGGTCTGTGGAAGAGGGAGGGGAACAGATATCAGGCTTGGTCTAGTTAGGAAACAGAAGCCACACTAGTTACTTTAACAGAAGGAATTAATTGTACCCAGGTATTGGATGACTTAAGAGGTACAAATGAATACTGAGGTTCACAGTGGTAAACTGTGGGGTGCAGCAGTGCCTAAGTTTCCCAAAGCAGAAACTCCCAAAGAAGTTTCTTCTTGGAGAAGAAATTAGTATAATTAAAAGTTAAAATCATAAAAGATGTAAAGTCTCCATCTTTTCTTAGGGCTGAATAGTACTCCATGGTGTACACAGGGCACTTAATCCATTCATAGTACTAATTTGAAATAAACAAACTTAAAATTACAAATGATGGATTCTGTAGAGGTGTTTTGTGGGGCCAGGAATTTTAGGCACCGAAAGGCTGGCTGTACTGGTGTCTCTGAAGGGGGAAAGAATGAAACTGATGCTTGGGATAAAGAAATAACTGCAATGCAGAAACACTTTTAACTAGAACCAATTACCACTTCTAGGAAAGAGGTATTGCCTGGGTGATGCTGATGACTAGGAAACAATTAAGGAGCCCTATTTCTCTCCCCTTGCCTCTAGCCACACTCTGGTACCTCCTACTAGTGGAGTCTACCTGGGCACCGGTGGGCTCAGGAGAGGTGTGATTTGAAGAGTCACCAACACCAGCAGAGCTGAGCAGGTTTTGAGCTAAGAAACAATAAAGTTAAGAAGTCTTAGAGAAATAGTCTTAGGGACATACACACAGACAGGGCCAGAGGGGAGAAAGGAAAGAGGACAGAAGGGGAGAATGTGTGCTAGTCTCTGATCTAGCATGAATGAAAAAATATAAAAGGTGGCTGACATAATGACCCCTACTTGTTTGGGGAATGAAAGGTAGTTTAGAGCATCAAGGGAGTATCACAAATAAATACTAGAATCATTTACTAAGCTCAAGAGCCTGTTGGGATAAGAAAACAGATTTGTCTCTCATCTCATGCTCAGCTTACTCTCTGATGTACGTACGCATGCTTAGTGGAACGCAGGTGGAAAACCACCTTTCCCCATCCATATTATTGGCTTCCCTTCCTCCATTCTCTTGTACTTTCACCAAGCAAATAGAAAGGATTTCACATAAGTTATATGTCTACAACTTCACTTCGAATTGCACCAGGTGTGTGCTAAGCTCTCTGTCTCCTGTGATGTTGCTTGCTGATCATATTAACCTTAGAAGTGGTATTATTACAACTCCATAACAGAAAGAGATCAGATACACAGGAAAGTTAATAAATGGGCTGTGGGCTGAGGTGGTGAGCAATAGCACCTGGACTTCAAATGCAAATATCTTTTGCTCCAGAGCCTTTGCCCTTGTGTTTTGTTATTAGCACTGCCCTGATCCTCACTACTCATGCCCTGCCTTCATGTGTAGTGTGAATCCTGTCTTCTCCAACAGCAAGAATAGGGACCTGCATGAAATGGTTTTAATGGTTTCTAAGATAAAAGAATCCTGTACTGTTCAATATGGTAGCCACTAGACACTTGTGGCTATTTAAACTTTAATTAAAAGTAAATACAATTTAAAATTTAATTCCTCAGTCACAGAAGCTGTATTTCAAGAGCTCAACAGACACATCTGTTCACCGACTTTTATGTCAGACAACACAATCTTTCCATTGTAACAGAAAGTTCTATGATAAATTGATAGTGAGCAAGCAAAGCACTACTCAGCAATCTAGTTCCGAACCTAGCTCTGTACATTACTGGTTGTACATCCATGGGCAGGTTATTTAACTTCTCTGTGCCTTATTTGCTGCATGCTGTAAAATAGGGATAGTTAAGAGAGCACCTCATCGGGTCCAGGTGATGATTAAATGAAACACTATTTATAGAGTGATTAGCATGGTACCTGGCACATTGTGAGTTCTCACTATGTGTTACCTGGAGCGGGAAAGAGTCTCTGTATTAGTCTGTTTTGTGTTATTATCAAGGAACACCAGAGGCTGGATCATTTATTCATAAAAAAAAAAGGTTTATTTATTTAATGATTCTGATGGCTGGAAGGTTCAGGATTGGGCATCAGGTTGTTTCCACTCTTAGCAGAAGCCAAAGGGGAGCTGGCATGTGCAGAGATTGAGCACATGGTGAGAGAGGAAACAAGAGAGCGAGAGAGAGGCCAGGCTCTTGTCAATAACCAACTACAACAGAAACTAATAGAATGAGAACTCACATACCCTGAGGGAGTCCATCAATTTATTCAGGAGAGATCCATCCCCGTGACCCAAACATCTCCTAGGTTCCACCCTCCAACTTTGGGGATCAAATTTCAATATAAGGTTTGGAGGGTGTAAGCATCTAAGCCATAGCAGTCTCTTAGCTCTAATATGTGATTTTCCAATTACTCAGCCTTATGTATTTCCTCCTGATATTTTTATTTGGGAAAGGTGAGAAAGAGTTTGATGTAGGGGAAGGAGTAACTTGATAATTTACAAATGGAGTTCTTCATTAACTCACAAGATATTTTATTTAACATATATTTCTACAACTCATACTATGCTCCAGTTCTTATCTAAGCACTGAACATGTATTCTCTCATTCCATCCTCCACACAAGCCTGTGTATAGATATTCCACGCTTCATTTTCAATACCCTCCACATTTCTATACCTGCTACATTTTGTGACTTATCTTGACAAGTCCTGTGGGGGGAAGGAAAAGGCCAATAAAGATGAAAGAACAAAGTTCTGCCCTTAAGGTAGAAGGTAAAGAAACAAATAACTGTAGAGGGTTTATTATCTCAGGCTAGATAATTTTGTGTGCACCATTTAATTTCAAGCAACAACCCTGTGACATAGATGATATTCTCCCCACTTTATAGAAGAGGAAATTAAGCTAAAAATGTTTAATAACCAGCCCAGCATTCCATAGCTAATTCAGGGTGATAACTGGAATTCTGATTGACCCAGGATGAATTCCAAATCTTATATATTTTTCATTGCATCTTAAGTTCTGTTAACAGAGAAAGTAACTACATTTGTTTTAAATATAAGGTCTAAATAAAAGACTATAGATACATTGCCTTCGGAGTTAGGAGGAAGAAGGGATTACTCTGAGCTAGGAGGATTATGAGAGGCTTAACTGAAGACGGAGCATCTGAAAAAGGGCCTGAAAGTGAGGAGGATGTGGGCTAAGGGGGTTGGAGAAGAAGAAGATTCCAGGCAGAGGAAGAAGTATGAGCAGAAGTCAGCAGTGATGGACTAAGGAGGAGGAACTGCCTGAGTGGGGAGCAGTATTTAGTCAGCAACACTATTTAGAATGCCCAGAGCATGGTCAAAGTAAAAAGCAGACTGACTTTATTATTGCTTCCATATTCTCCACAGATAATGTGCCTGCTTTATTGCATGTATCTAGGACAGACCACTCCCTTCGGCTTCTGAATTCCTCTTGAATTTCTTTCTGTATATCAGCAGGTCTCAACCTGTGGGTCACAAGAGACCCACAGGAACTGTGCTAAAGGGCTGCAGCATCAGGAAGGTTGAGAAGCACTGCTCTGTATGCTTTTCTTGGCAGCACTCCATCTGTGATTCCCCACCTATTTTCTTCATTGGGTGCTCCCTACCCTGTGTTCCAGGAAACAGGTTCTGTGACGGACAGAGAGGTTAGCCCTTGGCCTTTTCTATAAGCTTTGGAAAAGGAGAGCCAGCTCTGGAGTTTTTCTTTCCTAAGTCGGAAGCCTGGCTGAGATAGAAACTTTCTGTAGGATCTGAGTGATACGCTAGGGTTAACAAGCAATGCTATAGTGAAGCAAAAGGCATGGACCACGGGACTGTAGGAAGCTTCTGAGAGCTTCCCATTCAATGGGCAGTTGAGTGGGCTGACTTGAACATTGAATCCACCAAAGAGAAGACCACATGGTTGATACCCACCCTACCCCCTACCCATGGCCTTTCCCTGAATCCACCCCAGGGAAAAGGAACAAGGAGGATCTCCTGCTAATTTTCATCTGCGTTTTGCTCTCTGTTATGTAGTATTTCAGTGACACGATCCACTCAGGAGAGTTGGGCGAGGCTGGCTGATGTTCTCAAGGAACTGAGTTTTGAGTTCAGGTGCTTGCATGGCAGTGGAATGATGCCTCCTGACCTTTCAGACATTTGAGACCTCTGGGTGGTCTTAGAAATCACTTCAAGCCTGCAGTCCAGGATACGCTGCCTAGGGGGATTCCAGGAAAGGATGGCAGGTAGAGTATCCTCTTTGAGTTTTACTTTCTCTTGTCCTTCCCCTCCTTTCTTTGTGTCTGTATTGATCCGTGTGTCTCCTCCTCAAGATTCCAAAGACCACTGATGCCAGGGTATTTATTCTATGTTCTTACCAGCAGAGAAACCAAAGACTGCGAAGGGATGGATACCACAGTGAGTTCCCTGCAACGTCACAAAGATTCCAAGTCACTGGCTGTTCCCAGGCACAATGCCGCCCTTCTGGAGGAGACAGCAGGAGGCGAGCTTCTAGGAGGTGAGGAACCACCCACTCTTTCCTCTGCCCCTTGACTCCATCACCCTTTAGCAATCAGCCTGGTTGGGCCCAGGCCTGATGGGCTTTTTCCTGTGTGTCCTTCCACAGGCCCTACTTTTTGGCAGATGTCCTGAGGAGCTGAAGGATAGTGAGGAAGATGCTGTTGATCCGCAGGACAGAAACACAGCAGCTGGAATCAAGAAGCATCTAAAGTGGGACTTAAACCCAGCATCCCTCCAGAATGAAGTCCTCTGAGCTGCAGTTCGGAACCAGACTGTTTTTTATTTGCTATCACCTGTGTAACGTACAGTTCTGCGTGCTTTTGACTGGTTGGCTTTCTCTTTTATTTTTTCCACCTATTCTGGCCCCAGGAATTATATAAAAGAAATTACTTTATAAAGTATAATTCTGTGATGAAATTAGCCTTGTTTATGCACAAAATCTGTTCCTAGAGATTTTCTGAATTGCAATCTCAGATTACCTAATAAATGGGGCTGTGCGGTTTGATTTGTGTAGTACTGATTAGTAGATTAAAGTGCACTTCCTTTCCTGTTTTCTTTGTATTTTTCATTTATTTATTTATTTTTTGGTTTGGATCCAGATAATGGCCTGAGTCACATTTGCTTACCTACTGAAGCGATCTTAATGTGGTATCGCTTGAAGTTGAAATATAATCAAACATACATTATACCTGGGGCTCTCACTCGCTATTTGATATATGTGTTACATTGCAAAGAAACACAAACCTTTTAGGTTGAAATTTAATTCCTGTTTGATCCTGCAGCTAGAGTGATGAAAAAATTGTAAATATCAAAAATGCCTTCAAATATGGTAAATGTAAGCTAGTCAGCAGTAAGTGGTTAGTTTCAAAATGCCTTTTTTTTTTTTTGTTATCCCCCTTGGTTACGTGCTGTGGCGTCACAGCTCACAGCAACCTCCAACTCCTGGGCTTAGGTGATTCTTTTGCCTCCGCCTCCTGAGTAGCTGGGCCTTACAAGTGCCCACCATAACACCTGGCTATTTTTTTGTTGAAATTTGGCCTGGGCCGGGTTTGAACCCTCCACCCTCGGTATATAGGGCTGGCGTCCTACTCACTGAGCCACAGGTGCCACCCCTCAAAAATGCCATTTTCTAACACAAAGAGAGATGAACTGGCTGCATCAAAAGCATTGCCCAGGTCTGTCTTTCTATGGATCTGCCTACTTTGGAGGAGTTAAAGAGCAAGGCATGCTTCTGTGATTGGGTTGTGGAAATTGTAGTGCTTCTGACTTAGGTTGTGTAACTATGCCTTCCTTTCAATAAAACACCATCAGTTGACTCAGCAAAAAGGTCTTTGTCAATTTCCTGCAAAACTGTGTCTTTAGTGGCTTTGTGAGAAAGTGTAGTGTAGACCTATGGGTGTTCAACCAGCCAAAGATCTCAGCTGGATCCAGCATTATTGCTCTCTCAGAAATGGTACTAGATGGGAGCAGAGGCATGTGGTTGACTTGTCCACTTGCCATGGTACAGTCAACAAGAGGAATCTCTAGTCATAGCCTAACTCTGTTAGGCAGATCTGCCACCATCTGCCATCATGCTCTTACTCTGGAGTCCTAATCTACTTCTATGGGACTCTAGGATAAGCCACAACTCTGAACCTCAATTTCCTCATATTCAAAATAAGGATAATGACACTTTCTATAGTTATGGTGGGTGATATGTACAAGGGTATCATATGGATGGTATTTTACACATTCTAAACTTATTGGAATGTGGCAATGCTGAATTTGTGGTTATGTTATTTGTTAATAAAGAATCAATGGACTTTTGAATTCCTTGCAGTTGGCCCTTAATTGAAAACACTGAGTAACCTGCGAGTAGCTTCTTAGGCCACTTTGCCTAAAGCTATTGGAAAAACATGTGAAACTTTGTGGTGCAGACGTCAAGAGAGAATAATCTGCTGCCTCACTTTGGTCACGTAGTCAAATGCCTCAATTCCTTAATTCCTCCTTCTGAAAAATATGGAAGATGTTTTACCTCCTCCACTGAGATTGATGCTATCTGTTTCTCAGAAAGTGATTTACATGCACATGCCTGTAAGAGACAACATCTTACCTACCTGCTTGCAATATCAGCCTCACCTACAAGGGGAGGAGTCTGTTCCTCTAGATACCGACAAGAGGGTGTCATTCACTGAAGAAAATAACTCAGCCTGTCGAGAGCCTCATCAAACCTGATCTGTCACTTTAGTGGAATTCACTTTTGAGAAAACCCCAGCATGCTTTGCCACTGGAGATTTTGGAATGACCACAATGTGAAGACAAGAGCTAAGAGAATTCATTTTGTACCAGAGGCAGATGGTACAGTTATTCTCTGACTGCCTTGGTACATATTATAGTCCCACAGATATTATCACTGGACTTCAAGTCATGCATAGTAGAAAGAGCATTTTCTACTTTTTACAGTGAAGTCATTAAAATAATGATAATAATTATAACAGCAAGTTGACAGTTATTGAGCACTTACTATATGCAGGACACTAGGCAAAGTACTTTACAAGTACTGATGACTTGAGAGAAGTCCTCTCATTTCCTCCATTACCTGCATGAGAATCTGAGGCACAGTGGGCCTAGGTAACTGGGCAGGGCCACCCAGGTGAGCTGGGATAAACCAGGTCTGTCTGACTCCAGAGTTTGGGTGCTTCCCCAACACACTCAGCTGCTTTCTCTCGTGGGCTCCAGTCTCTGTCTGATTGCTTATTGGCTGTGACTTTGAATTTCACCTCTGGAACTTTATTGTCCTTATAATATAGGGCTATTAATTCTCATCTCCTGCCTGTTTCCCACAATCTTGTCAGTACTCTTAGCAAACGTATGCCAAATGCATGAAAGTAAATATTTCATTTTTTAGAATAGCACTTTTTTGTACTTTCTACTTTGCAGGCTAATGGTACTAAGGCATTCATTTCCCTGCCCAGGTGAGACTAGCTCTTAACTGATTACTGAGGAGAGGACATAAATACCCTGGTTCCTTTACCCTTTGGGTGGCTGACTGAGGCATGTTCTGCCTTGGCTCTGAGTTTTCCACTGATGTGCTCCAGTTGCCTGTTGGTGGTAACTAGTTGCTAACACATATTTTTGGCTTCCTTTCTTCCCCTCTCTCACCCTGCTCTCACTTCTGAACCAGTGAGCCAAAATCCCCTAGGATTCCCCCTCCTAAAGATATTCTATTTCCACATGTAAGTTCCTATGTTATGGTTACTTCTGGGGAGAGCCCATGCTACCTCAAAATTCTAGTGCTGATCAATTACAGAAATAACAATGTACTAGAGCATCTTTCAGGACTAAATAGTTTCTCTCTTTGTCTTTCTACTCATATCCTGCTATGTTAAGGACAGAAAGGGGACCTTCTAAACCGGAGATACCATTGCCAGAGAACAATTTCCTTCCTGTCAACTTAGAAGATATTTTCTTTAAGTGAAAGACTCAAATAACATAATACCAGACAAGAGTCACCTGATGACAAATCAAATTACAATTCATTGGCTAGAATAAGTAATTAAATATAAGGGGGTAATGGGAAAAGGAGAGAGTCACAATCCCAAAGCCCCTCTCTCACCTCTCAAGGACTCCTGTTTGCCTTTGAATCACTCCTGCTTCAATTAACATTGATTGAGCTTGCCTAAAGTGCCTGACTCTTGTCAAATCCCATTACAGGAGACTCCAAGATACTATCTGTCTGCAAGCTTTTGTTGTGCTGGGATTTTTTTTGTGGGAATATTGAATATTGTGTAGAGTAGCTAATACATTGATCAGGGCTGTAATACAGAGGTTTACTTTTTCTGGCATGGCAGTTTTGTAAATGGGATTTCATTTTTGCTATTATTATTATCAACTAGAACCAATTCTCTTAAGTTCAAGTTATGATGCTCTAAAAAGCATGTCAAAGTGACCCACTACTTTTTTAAAGATAAACAGTGAAAATGTCAACCTGTAAAGTAAAAAAAATGTTATTGAAGCTTTGTGGTAGACATCACACAGTGAATCTACTTTTTTGTTGGAAAGAGACACACAAAGGAACATGTTTTCTCCATGGGGTTTTCAGTAAAAGATTCTATTTCTTTTACTGGAGATGTAAAAGGAATTATAGAATGTATCAGTCTGCCTTATCTCTTTTCTTCTCTTTGCTAGAGTCTTGGAGGGTAGTGCTATATTTCATGCATTTTTGTTTTTAGTGTGTGGCTAAGGACAGAGCTTTCTTCCTGTTAGGTACTCCATCTTTATTCAAAATAATTAAAGTAGAAAATTGAAACTATTATAGATTTCCTTCTGAATTTTAGTTTAAAGTATCAGAAGTGTCAGCCCAAGTCTGTGCTGACTGGAGGTGGGAAAAAGAAATCAAAGCCTCATCTTTGGATGCACCCTTAGACATTGAGGAGCAAGATTCTTTGTAGGAAAACGTTAGAGAACAATATGGTTCTTGGGAGTTTTAATGAACAAGGATGTTTTATATACAGAAGCACTGTTATTGGAAACATTTTAATGTTCACATTCTTAGAAAGCTTTATCAATATTTAGAGGCAGGGTCTCACTCTGTTGCCTAAGCTAGAGAGCAGAGGTGTCATCATAGCCCACTGCAGCCTCAAACTCCTGGACTTAAAGCAATCTTCCTGTCTCAGCCTCTCAAATAGCTGGTACTACAGGCATATGCCACCATGCCCTGTTAACTAACACTCACAGTTTAAACATGAATTTTTAACTTTTTTCCCTAAGCATTTAAATTCTTTTGCCACTAATAAATTAAAACATACTTTACAAATGGAAACATCTCAGATATTTACATGCTGATTACAAACTCTCATAAATATTTTAATAAAATGTCTATAAATTTTATTAAAAGCTTCATAAACTTTAAAAACAGAGGTTACATACATGTGCATACAAGCATATACACAAATTGCAATGGGAGTCAAAGTTTTTATACCATCACTTAAGACTGTTAAGAAGTATTTGTACTGTGGTTTTGATTCATGTCTTCATTATTTATAAAGTTGTTGTGTACCTTCCTTGTTTGTTATACATCTCATTGTTTATATACTTTCCTAGAGTTACCGTAATCTTGCCAGACTTAACAGAAAAAAGAAATGCACTTTTAGACAAACTGATCTTGCAGATTCTGGGCTGTCAACCACTTGATTTGTGGGTAGCACTTGGGATCTTCTCAGAGCCTTTCAAAGTTGAGTCAATCAGTCCTGGATCATTGTTTGTGGCTTGAGATATTTCTGAGAGTCAAGGTTTAGTTGCCATGTCTCATACAAGGAAGTGGACCGTCCACTGAGGGCTCCTGTGTCCCTCAAATCTTAGGTCAGGGCTGTGAGCCTTTACTTCATGATCATTTGGTTTCTCAGTATTCTTTTTGTTTGTTTGTTTCTTGTTGAATCATAGCTGAGTACATTAGTGCAATCAAGGGGCAATGTGCTGGTTTCATATACAATCTGAAACATTTTCATCAAACTGTTTGACATAGCCATGATGTCATTTTCTTAGTTATTGTATGAAGACATTTGTATTCTGCATTTAGTAAGTTTTGTCTGAATCCGTCTAAGATGCACCATAGGTGTGGCCCCACCATTTACCCTCCCTCCACCCATCCTCCCCCCTCCCCTCTCCTCCCTCACCACTTTCCCCATATTCTTGTGCTATAATTGGGTTATA
>CAUYON010147888.1:0-16003 GCA_963573935.1 Arctocebus calabarensis | reverse complement strand
CCTCCACCTCCCAAGGAGCTGGGACTACAGGCATCCGCCACAACGCCCAGCCATTTTTTGGTTGCAGCCGTCATTGTTGTCTGGCGGGCCTGGGGTGGATTTGAACCTGCCAGCTCAGGTATACGTGACTGGCGCCTTAGCCCGTTGAGCCACAGGCGCCGAGCCCTCAAACTTTTTAAACAGGGGGCCAGTTCACTGTCCCTCAGACCATTTGAGGGCCAGACTATAGTTTAAAAAAAAAAAAAACTATGAACAAATTCCTATGCATACTGCACATATCTTATTTTGAAGTAAAAATACAAAACGGGGGCGGCGCCTGGTGGGCTGGATAAATGTCCTTGGGCCACATGTGGCCCGTGGGCTGTAGTTTGAGGACCCCTGATGGAGATTAATTCTTTATTATTAATAATCCTTTATTATGTTATTGGATTTGGCATTTTGTTGAGGACTTTTGCATCTATGTTTAGGATAGATGATATTGGCTTATAATTTTCTTTTCTTGTAGTGTCCTTGTATGCCTTTGCTTTCAGGGTAATATTGGCCTCAAAAAATGAGTATGGAAGTTTTCCACCCTTTTAATTTTTTCTGAAAAGTTTAGGAAGGATTAGTATCAGCAGTCCCTGAATATTCGGCAGAAATCATCAGGGAAGTCATTAGGCACTGGGTTTTTCTTTGACGGGGAACTATTATTAATTCAATCTCCTTTTTATTGATCTGTTCAGATTTCTATCATTTTGTTCATTGATTTATGATTCCTTTGTAAATCCATTTTTTTCATCTTCTTTTGCTTTCTTCTTTTGTAATTAGATGATTTTCTCTAGGGCTGTACTTTGATTCCTTACATTTTATCTTTTGTATATTGATGGTAGGTTTTGCTTTTTGGTTGAAATAGCCTGTTGTAACTATAAGATGTTTTAAAACAATTTATGATTCTAACAATTTAAGTTATTAACAACATCACTTTATTGATCACATAAAATAGCATTATTCTTTTACTCAACCTTCCCACATTTTATGTTTCCATATTATAATTTATGTATTTTTATATAGTATATCACTAAACAAATAATTGTACTGTTATCTCATGATTTTCCTGGCCTATGAGATTTTTGCTTGGAAATCTAGTGCTAACCTTATTGATACTCCCTTATATTTCATTACTATTTCTTTAGCTACCTTCATGATGTTCTCTTTCATTTTTGATAGTTTGATTTTAAGGTATTATGATCTAATCTTGTTTGAATTGAATCTGATTGGATACTGTTGATCTTCCTGCACAGTCATATTTATGTTTTTCTCCAGAATTGTATAGATTTAGCTATTATTTATTTAACAATTCTTTCTACTTCTTGTTCTCTATTTTCGTCTGTGAAATCCTTTAACTCAAGCATTTACTCTTTTCATACTGTCTCACCAGTTCTTTAAGCTTTCTTTATTCCTTGTCATTTTTTGTTGTTTTTGTGATGGAATAATTTCAAATAACCTGTCTTCTAGTTCACAGAGTCTTATGCTTGATCAATTCTTTTGCATTTTTCATTTCCTTTATTGTTTTTAATATTTCACAGCTCTAGCATTTCCATTCAATTTTTTTCATGATTTAATTCTCTCTATTAAAAATCAAGGTTTGATCATTTATTAATTTATTTTTTCATTTAATTATTTCTCTGTTTTGTGAAGTTTGCTGAGCTTTAAGCAATTAAACAATTATTTTAAATATTTTCTCATGTATTTAATTAATTTTCATTTCTTTGGGGTTAGCTACTAGACTATCGTATTGTTTTGTAGTGTTATGTTTCCTTGGCTTTTCATGTTTCTTGTATATTTGTCTATACATTTGATGCAGACTTTGTAGGCTAGCTTCACCGTTTAAGTGCAGAGGGTATAAGAGTTCTTGCTTGGTGGGATGTAGTAGTTAAGGCACCACTGATTGTTTCAACTGTGTAATCTCTCTGCAGCTCTAACAGCTGAGGTCAGCCAGTGTTGAAAATATTGCAGGAATCCCTAGTGTCCAATGCTGTGAATTTCTGCACTGGCAGCATGGGTTATTGGGATCTTTATTGGTGATGGCTGCAAATACCCTAAGTATATTTTCTCCCACAACAGAATTTATAGATGAAGGAAGTCTTCTTGGCATTGAGTCTGGCATGTGGTCTGACTTGCAGTGGTGGTGACCTTGTGCCTGATGAGAGGCACCCATCCAGCAGCCATGGGAACTGATGCCTGAATCTCAGGCATTACATGGATGCATTATGTCTCTAGGCCTGGAATGGTAAGGGCAATTGTGCCCAAGATAAAGGCACCCTGGCTATTTTGTTGCTAACAGAATGCAAGTCGTGGACACTTTTAAAGAAGCTGGGAAAGCTGAAAATAGGAAACAAGCATAGGCAGCATTAGAATGGCCCCAGGGTCTTGGCAAGGCCTGGCTCTTTCTCTCTCATTTTTTTATTTTTATTTTTTTTAGAGATAGAGTCTCACTTTATTGCCCTCAGTAGAGTGTTGTGGTGTCACATCTCACAGCAACCTCCAACTCCTGGACTTAGGAAATTCTCTTGCCTCAGCCTGCCAAGTAGCTGAGGCCTAGCTCTCTTTAAAGGCTGAGCCAGTTGGTACCTGGGGCACAGGCCGTGAGAGCTTGGATATGAAGCCCAGAGTGTAAATTAAGTTTCTCTGGCAATGGTTCTTATGTTTGAAGTATGGCACATACAGTGCAACCTTGGTGCCTAGATACAAAGTGCAGGCTTGGAGCTTCAGCAGCTCCAGGATTGTAGCACATGTGTGGTTGGCAGAATCTTCTTTCCTAAAACAGTTTAAAAACACTTGTATGGGGAAGGGATGTGGAGCGATTTGTATTTGTGGTTGCCTGGCAGTCGTGACTGTCACTCACCTTAGTAGCAAGAGATGCCAGTGTCCTCTGGTGAGTTGGCAAATAAAACAGTGGTTCCTGCCATATAGCTAATAGTATTAGTCTCTACTCTTCTTTGGTCCTAGCTGTCTCCTTGTGTCTCAAATCTACCATTCTCACCAGAAATCTTTTTGTATGTGAATGTTCTCCCTTTCTTCCCCATTATGTTGCTAAAGATTTTTTCATGTGCTCTTGAGCTCTTTCTGGGCTATTTTGGTCTGTGCATAGCTGTCTAATTTTTTGTTTTTATTGTCGTCAAAGAATGAAGGATGGTGTTTCCTACTCTGCCATCTTGGTAACATCATGTAAGTAAGCTACTCTCTGTTATGGTAGCTCCCTGCTCCAGCTCCCCTTCCTAAAAGGAAACATAAACATATAGAATAATTAATATAATATCCATGTGTGATATTTTGAATTTCTGCAGTTCAAAATAACACCCCAGTTTCAATGCACTGCAACTATTTAGTTATTGGAACATCAAAGAAAATTACTAAAAGAAAAAAAAATAACATCAAAAAATAAGACCATGGGAGCTGGGTGTGGTTGGTCACACCTGTAATTCTAGCACTCTGGGAGGCTGAGTTGAGTGGATTGCTTGAGATCAGGAGTTCGAGATCAGCCTGTTTCTACTGAAAATAGAAATCTAGCTGGGCACTGTGGAGGGCACCTGTAGTCCCAGCTTTTCAGGAGGTTGAGACAAGAGGATCCATTGAACTCAAGAGTTTGAGGTTACTCTGAGCTATGACGACACCAGGGCACTCTACCCAGGGTGACAGAGAGAGAATCAGTCTCAAAAAAGAAAAAAAGACTGTTTCAAGGTTTGTGAGAATGGGATTCTCATGCTGAGTCATAATCCCCCCGCAAAGATGAAAAAACAATCTTAAATTTGAATGCCTTTTTGTGTTTTTTGTTGTGTAGTTCTGTTTTATTTAATTTGTCATATGAGAAAGAACTTTTCAGTTATTGTACTACCGATGCTGACTCTAAGAGCATTTCTGCCTTATCATTCATATGAACGCTGGTTTATGTATTGGTTTCATAATAGTTATGAGTACATTGGATACTTTTTTTCCCATTCTTGAGATACTTTACTAAGAAAAATATGTTCCAGCTCTATCCAGGTAAACATAAAAGATCTAAAGTCTCCCTCTTTATGATGCATAGTATTCCATGGTATACATATACCATAATTTTTTTATCCTTTCATGGGTTTATGGGCATTTGGGATGCTTCTGCAACTTGGCTATTTTAAATTGGGCTGCAACAAGTAGTCCAGAAGGAAAGAGGGAAAAGGAGAGCGAGGGGATGGGAGTGGGCATGTGGTGGGTGGGTATTTGGTTGGATCTCACCTAATGTACACAATGCAACGGTACACTTTAAAACAACTAAGAGTGTGTTATAAATGTCTTACCACAAAAAATAAGTAAGCAAGGTGATGGTTATGTTAATTAGTTTAATTTACACTTCTACATTGTATATCACATCATCACATTGTACCCCATAAATGTATAGTTATGTTTTAATAAAACTTAAGTAAAAAAATAATATTTCTGAGAGATACAAGCTTTGCTTGTGGTATTAGTATTTTAGTGCTTAGACAAATTACTCTCACATATTCCTAATAGCTTGAGTCCTCAACCTGTGGAATGAGTTTTAAATTTCTTCACATACGCAACATTCATATTATAGATGATCCGTTGAATTTGTATGTAAGGGGGAACAGGTACATTTACCTATTACCTGTAATAGCCTCTGTTTGTAAGTGGGAGTTGTATGTCAGTTGTATGTAAGGTGGAACAGGTACATTTACCTATTACCTGTAATAGCCTCAGTTTGTAAGTGGGAGTTGTATGTCAGTTTGTAACTTGAGGACTGCCAGCATTTCAATTTACTTCCATTTAAAGTAAATTGTTGACTGTAAATCTGTTTCCTTTGCCAAAGAAAACAAAAAGTCCAACTAACATTCTTTTAAAACCACTTCAGAAAGCTTTTATGAAAAGTCATAAGAGAGATATGCATTAGCTTCTAACAGTATTGACATCTTTTCAGTTAATTGTAGAGATATTTTGACAGCTGACATTATAATCAGTTTTTAACTA
Organism: Arctocebus calabarensis; assembly: GCA_963573935.1. NCBI lineage: Eukaryota > Metazoa > Chordata > Mammalia > Primates > Lorisidae > Arctocebus > Arctocebus calabarensis. Next base: position 11,002 of record CAUYON010147888.1, on the reverse strand, counting down.
GAATTTCTATTGGTAGCCATTGCCTTTGTCACATTTATATGCAAGAAATAATTTATTACTTATTTGTATAGTACAGTAATTTTATAAAAGGTAGGGAAAGTGTCCGTTTGATTATGCTTCATTTTCTCATACCTGGACTAACTTTCATTAAACATCATGGCTAGAGAAGGCTAATCAGGCTTGCTCCTAGGAATGACGGGTTTATACAATTTAAAGTCACTAATGTGTCATTGCAGGTGGCAATGATGTTGAAATATGGTTTAGAACAACTGAAATAAGCTTCCATATAGTTTTTCTTTTCCATGAAAAACAGAAGTATTACTCAGGAACTATAGATGTCCAGTTTACAGAAGTTTTATTTAATAATAACAAACAGATGGCTATTACCAATCATGCTATTTGGCAACACAGATCTCTTTTATGTTTTGTTTGGGTGTTTCTTTTTTAAATTAGTAATATTAATTACTAATAAATTTGCTAATAAATTAGCAAATATTAATAGTAGCTACTTTCATTAGCCCAAGAGAGACATAAGTATTGAAAGGTATGGAAAGGGATTTTTTTATAGCATCTCTTCTGATTTGATTTAAGCTATCACTTACTACTATGTAAAACCCAAGATTTCTTTGTATCCGTTAACACAGTTATTACACATTAATAAGGGTCAGGTTTTGCACTTTCAAGTAGACGTGTTTTCATAGCTATATTAATGACACTGGTTGTTTAATAGAAACAAGAAAAAATGCTGGGTGTTGATTAAGCTTTAGGACTGACAGGGGCCAAAATATTGGAGTGAGTAGTGTTAGTATCAATAAAATAAAACACTATTTAAATTGTTTTATGCAGCATGAAGTACAGTTTGAGAAATTTGACCTAAGAGGGGGCAGAATCTAAAAATTATGAAGTGTTTCAATTGATTTCAATAAATTAATGGAAGTCATGGGACTTTATATGCTTTTTGTATTACTGTTATTAGAGGAAAAATCAGGTATTACCTGGTCCATGTGACTGACCAAGAAAAGTATTATTTATAGTACTCTATGTATAATTTTAGGGTATTTATAAAGGATTCACATAAAGAGGGAGGCATATACTTTCTTCTCTTCAACAGATATTTATTGGGCACCTAATATATTCTGTGTTAAGTATTGTGAGAAGTAAATCATAGAGAAATGAATATTAAATGGATGAGAACATGAAACGGGTGAAAAGGCAAGGGTTTGATCAGACTGAAATAATATGTCTGCCTTATAGGCATGACATGAGGATGCACAGGTATTGAACATTGACATGATTGGATTGTATATTAGTCTTTTCTCAGTATAGCACATTCCTTTTTTCATACATATTTTATTCTATTATCATCTTAATTGTCTCGAGTTACTTCAACAATCTTTTGGGTAGCAAATTAGCTAAGACTCATTCATCATGACAATATCATCTCAACTGACTGGTACATGCAAACTCTGCTTAGCAGGCAATGTGATCCTTATTAGCAATATATGAAGTATAGAAATATTGATATTACCATAGATTTTGATCCATTGGTCATAATGGATATAGGAAAAAGGCACTATTGACCTTGCTCTGAAGACTAGGTTATATGTTGTTTCTTTTTACATATAAGCAAAGAGTGGTTTTGCAATAGAGTAGACAGAGAAGCTATTCCTGTAGACACTCAACATTCCCTTTAAAGAATATTGGGAATAATTTGGCATTACAAACTATATCCTATCACCTGGGAGACAAGTGGAACATGGCAAGGGAAGTGGAAACAGATGAAAATAGACACACATATATGATTATTTTCTATAGATTTATTGTGAATTTATTCTATAAAGTGTTTAATGATGAAATTTTACCATGTAATATATAGTCATGTTTCTTTTGCCAAAGGAATACTGAGGGAATCATTGTATAAATACATTTCTTTCCTTTTTTACACTGTACATAGACAGTTAATACAAACTTGCAAAGATGCTGTATCTGTAGTGAGTAAAGCAAACACACAGTATACTTTCAAATCAAAGTTAAATATAGACATTTTATTGTATAAACTAAAGTGTACAACATGATGTTTTGTTGTATATAGTGAGATTGTTGCTTTATATTACATTGTATATGAATATTGAACAATTACTTTATCAATTTATCTATCAACAGACAAATCTGACCTTTGTGATGTGAACATTGCCTCTATGACTTTGTATCTTAGATTTGAATTTTCATTTTCTCAGGCTGGACATGAGGTAGTGAGCTAGGAATGACAACAGCAGTATTCACACCTAGATATATATGCAGACTTCAAGGGATTGTTCGAAAAACACTCTCTGTACATTCTCAAATGGTACAAAAACTGATAGTGGTTCACTGGATATTGTGAAGACTATGGTTTCCAGCAAAAGACTCTGAAATTTCTGAAACTTTAGAGGTAGACTCTATATGCCAATGGAAAACAAAGAGCCAAAGGAACAGTTGATGTTATAATTATTTATTTCTAGGATATTAACATTTGAAAGACATCTGTCTTAATGGCATTAAAAGAGTGAATAGGTAAAATGTCGTTTAAATAGAATCTAGTAAACATTAACTTAAACACATCAAATCTTGATATAATTATCAATTTCCACAATAGTTTGAGGGACAATAACTGTATGTACATTAACTTAATATATTTTCACCATATTGCTCTATGATCACTTCACATAGACAGCTCACTGTTGCTGCAAACATTGTTAATTTGTTATATGTATAGAATACCAATTTAATCCATCCATTCTCTTACATACTTGGTGCTAATAAATATTATACACTCAATTGTCACATTATCCAAGCAAGATATTTATTAATATAGACTTCATTTTATATATGAGAAAACATAAGTTTCAGGATTAATCGCTTATATGTGGTCACAGAGTGGGGAGAGGCTGAGATTTTGGCATAGGATAATTAACTTCTAATATTCATTTGTACTCCTGATCTTTACATAGAACTATATCTATTTCTCTTCTTTGCCCCTCCTATTCATACTCCTTACAATCAATCCAGTGATTGAGCACACACATTTGATCATCCTTTTTCTTCTAAAATATTCCTTCAATGGTTCATCTTTTGTCAACGGATGAAGTTTTACGCCAACTTCTTAGCATGACCTAGTAGGCCCTTCCCACTTTCATTTAAACTTTTGAGGACTGAATATCTGTTATGTTACCCCTCATACATATAATGTTTTAGCCACACAAATATCTTGCCATATTCTCTCTTACCATGCTGCTTATGTGCCCTTCTTTTCTCTTAGAATATTATCATTCCCATTTATTTTGATTTGTAAAGACAGATATTTAATATTTCTTTCTTTCTTTCTTCCTTTTTTTTTTTTTTTTTTTTTGCAGTTTTTGGCCGGGACTGTGTTTGAACCCACCACCTCTGGTATATGGGCCAGTGCCCTACTCTTTTGAACCATAGGCACTGCCTGATACTTAATATTTCTTACAACTCAATGTAGGTGGCTCCAGTTCTATGAGTGTTATTCATTGGATGTATCTTGTTCTTCCACACATTCTTGCCTTTTAAGGTACTATATTCTTTATCTGGAATTCCCTTCCTCTCATTTTCTAGGTGACAAATTTCTACTGTTTCTTCAGGGATCACTTTATATACTATCAAAAAAGCCTTTCTTTGTTTGTCTCTAGTATATTTCCACTTTGTAGAACCCCATATGAATGTTACCTCCAGGATTGATGGAGTGGCCATGCTTGTTTTCTCCACTGACACATGGATACTCTTTCTTCTGGGTTGCTTCAGCAATTTGTTCATACTTCACTTTAATTTTTAAACGTGTCATACTATTAATTGTTTAAAAATTAGTTTTATTTCCATAATACATTGAATTTTTTGAAGCAAGCTTTGAGGCCTTATATCCCTTGGATTCTTTATACAGCCTAGTATGCATATAACACCTGGCATGGTTTTGTGATGTGAAGAAATATTGTAGAACCTCTGTGAGCTGATCATTCAAGGGACTGTGGCAAACTGGTCAATATACAGAGGTGGTCAACATAAGCAGTTAGGCCTACTGTACTGACATGTACTTGTGGTGCATGTGCAGTCTATGAAAATTAGGTCAACTTAAGGAAGTGGTTAATGTAGAAAGGTGGCACAACTATGGAGGTTTTGGTGTCTTTAACTTCAAATTAAGAAGTGAAGAAAATTTAAACATTAATAGTCCTAGATTCATAAAAAGGAGGGACTTTTTATTTTTTATTATTTTTTAAATACATGTATTTTATTATTCTCATTACATTATTTTCCCCCCACCCCCCCAGTGGTAAGACAGAATTTATTTACAGAAAAGAATACAGAAAACACTAAAGCTCCTGGTAGAGGGAGAGAATTCAAGTGGGGCAAGAGAAGCTCTCTCCGTTTCTCTCCCAGTCTTTCCCCATCTCCTCCTTTAGGCCTTTAGTCTCAGTGCCTTAAGACTTTAGAATGGAGTTTATATCTGAAACTGTCAACATATTAAAAAAAAATCACATTAGGGGCAACTTACCTTCCTCTCAGTACTGCTGAAAGATTTAATGAAATTTTTTGTACAGTTTTCAAGATCCTTTCAAATAGCAAGTCTGTAATTTACTCAGAGCAATGTGACTCTCTGGTCTTTTAGGTGAAGGTTACACATTTACATTTAGGAGTTAATATGAAGCTATATAATTGGAAAGAAAAACCCTGCAGAATATAATCAAATCCAAAATGAGTTCATTATAATTATATTTAATTCAGAAAATGACAAAAATTTAATAAAGACTAGGATCTGACACATCTCCTGAATAAAAAAAAAAAAAAGATTCTGACTAGTCTAGATTTTACACTTTTCTTTTCTGATTTTGCCTTTCTAATAGAAAAACTTAAAATTAATAGATTTGACCTGAGATCCACAGTGAAGCAAAGGGTTCTGGGATTTGCATGTGTGTCTTACTTTAAGCAATGCACAGTTTATTTAAAGCAATATTGGCAAAATCTGTTCATAGTCAGTTTCCAATGTTGAAATGTTGGTTATTGTTGGGGAAATGAAACCTAGTTACCTCATAAAATACTTGTTTTAATCAAAGCAAAAAAATAAATAAATAAAATTGTTACTTTTTAACCAGAAAAGAAAGGAAAAATGCTGATTCCATACTGATAAATTCAAATTCTTTGCACCAATGGTACTGATACTGTGTTTTGAGTTCTTGGTCCCCATGTTGATAGATATTGGCACGAGACCAGAAAGATTTAGGAAGGCAAGGCTGTATCCGGGCCTTTGGCTTACATAAAGGGGACCAAATAGAGTGGTTGTCTGCACAAAGGGCAGGAGAAATTGAGGGGGGCCTGTAAAGAGGGAGGCACATATCAACTTTGAAGTCATCACATTTAGAGTTAGAGTTCTGTTGGTAACTGCACATTTTGCAGTTGTGCTTCTTTATGCATGACACGTTTCATTAGCATTTTACATCTCTATCCCTGGGTGTAATTTTTAGCATTAAAATGAGATTATAATGAGGAGAAAATTTAGGGCAACATCAGTATCCTGGTCTATTCTGGCATGAGGATGTTAGATTTGGATAGAACAGGTCCAGTGTCATTGCAGTTAGATTCCTTATGAGCTGGTGTTAGCATCTTGCTTCAGTGGTCATGAAAGATGTTACTCAAGAGACAGACAGTTGGCTCCCTCATAATATGGGTATAGACTGCATCTAGTGACTAGAAGGTCATTTATTTTTTGCTCTTTTACTTTCAATCATGTTACCCCATGTTGCTTCCCTTGGTTAGAAGTGAGACCTAAGTCCTGTCCTTATCCTCTCTCAGTACCAGCCTCCTTTATATGGTTTCTTTTCCAGAGAATATCCTCCTGCTGCCTGTTGTCTGGTCAAATAATATTCAACAAGACTCAACTGCCTTCTCATCATTTTCCTTTATTAAGCTTTTCATAGCCACAATGAGAGCATATATTTTAAAGTTTGAAAGGACCTTATATATCATTCATGATAGCCATAGATTTCATTTTATAAATATAGTAATTGAAACTTTTGGAACTCAGAAAACAATGCCCCCAAATATTGTACTTTGGCAAGCTGACTCAAGGTCTCCCATCGATGGAGGCTCTTCTCTGAAGTTCCCTTATCTAATTAGAAACAGTAATTGCCAAAAAAAGGAACACAATCACTTTGATCCTATCTTTGAATTTCATTAATCAGGGAAGATTAAAACTCATATCACAGAGGAAGAGACTTAAAATTAAACACTACACTCAGAAAACAGAGAAACATCAATCTTTGTCCCAAACCACTTTTGGTTCCCTGATCCCATTCATCTCCAAAAAACAATCTTTTGCTAACTATTGTCTGCACATTCTGCCAATTCATTGCCTCTAAACATAATTTATTATCACCCAAATTGCCACATTTTCCCCATCTCTATTTCCCCTATGAGTAGGGATATGTAAACATCTTGATCTCTTTGGGTTGTTGTGTGCTATTTTCTTGCAATTTCCCCATGCTTATGTTCATCAGATACATTTGTATTCCCTTTTATCCTATTAATCTGCCTATAGTCACTTCATTTTCAGGAAACCTTCAGAGGGATAACCTTCCCTCATCACTATGAAACCAAGGGAAGAAAAATGGGTTTCTGTAGGCCATGAAACTAGCTAACCTAACAGAGCTCAAATTGGGTCACTCCTTGTCACCATATGATTGGTGCTTTATTCAAAATAGTACTTACTTTGATCAATGACTTCTCCCTCATCAAAAATCCTACATTCACTTTATGTGACTCATTTATAAACATCAATTATTATTACTTTATCCTCTGTCTTATATTTGTATTTTTATTTTATTTGTATTAAATCATAATTGTGTACATTGGTGCAATCATAGGGCACAATGTGCTGACTTCATATACAATCTGAAATATTTTCATTGAACTATTTAACATAGCCTTCATGGCCTTTTAATCATTATATGAAGGCATTTATATTCTACATTTAATAATTTTCACTTGTACACTTGTAAGATGCACTGTAAGTGTGATCCCACCAATCACCCTCCCTCCACCCACCCTCCCCCCTCCCCTTCCCTCCCTTGCCCCTTTCCCCATTTCTTGTGCTATAACTGGGTCATCATTGCTTTAGTTTCACATTTATTCCATTTTCTATGTTATTACTTGAATTCTTAAGTTGACTGCAAATTACTCAAAAGCAAGAACTGTATACTTCTTCATTCATACCTCCTCAAAAATGTATAGGCAAAGAAAATGCATACAGATAGAAAATGTGTGTCAAATTTATCATACTATTCCTGGAATATCCTTGCTGGATCTTTTGTTTTAGGAAGAGGACGGATGAATTCACAGAGGATAAGTGAGGAAAAAGATAAATTTTAATATAGATAAGAAAAAAATAAAGCCTCTAGCACAGTAGAAGGTGTCCTGAACTGGTTGCCATTTTTGCCTCTCTGTCTAGGGATATATATGAAGTTTCTAATCATATCTCCTTCCCTGCAGGGAGGGGGCTTTGGGGAAAAGGACTGTATGTCTAAAATATATGTCGCAGTCTTTGGTGCCTAAGGCTTGTGGGCAGAAGTTAACTGTAAAACTGTCATTCCATAGAAATGAAAGGGGAAAGAAAATGGAAAGAGATGTTTTGGGCATTCTGCTCTTCCTAGGGAAGGGTGGCATAGATGGACCACTGACAAGAGCCTCTTTAGGCCCAGATACCATAATACTCAAAAAGACTCAACTCAACTGCCTTCTCATCATTTTCCTTTATTAAGCTTTTCATAGCCACAATGAGAGCATATATTTTAAAGTTTGAAAGGACCTTATATACCATTCATGATGGCCATAGATTTCATTTTATAAATACAGTAATTAAAACTGTTGGGACTCAGAAAACAATGCCCCCAAATATTGTACTTTGGCATGCTGACTCAAGGTCCCCCACAGGTGGAGGCTCTTCTCTGAAGTTCCCTTATCTAATTAGAAACAGGAATTTCGGAGTCCCAGATAATGGAGTCTGTCCAGCCCTGGGTAGAGGGAATGTTTATCAATGTCAACAGTCTGTTCTCTCTTCTTTGTGTGCTCCTGGCCAAAGAAACACTGACAGCAAGATAAGCAAGAAGAGCAGTTTATTTAGCAAAGTAAGGTATATTTGCATAGACAGTGCAAATATGGCCCCAGTCATAACAGGAGGCTTGGACTATGGTCTGTGGTCCTATTTTATATTATTTAAAATGGGCCCCCCTTCATATACCTGGTTCAAACATCACCCTTGAAGCATTTTGATGGACAATTGGGAGTTACATAACTTGAGTCTTACTGAACATGCCAATCTCCTCTGAGCCCCTCTGAAAGTCCATTGGGGGTAGGATGCAATGGAGATTTATGCTAATGACATGATAATGAGCCTTAGGTTGCCTTAGGTGACCTTCCAGACTCTATAGCATCTACACTATTTGACCCACTGTCTTGGGAATCTCTTGGATTTTTTTTTGTGTGTGTGTGCAGTAGGGATACTAAGTTCTGATTGGCAGATTGGTAGGGCTCTCCTTCTTCCTGCAGGTATGGTAATTGCTCCTGGGTGGGCAAAGGACATTCATATTTCTCCCTAGGAGAGCCAGAAGTCTCTTGATATCTGCCTAACAAATTCACTTTGATTTAATTATTACAGAGAGATAGACACCTATTCATGCTGGTAGATATGTGAAAGTGCTTAGATTTAAGGGTGCATGAAATATTTTCTTTCATCCCTTAGGGAGGGTTATTGGTGGGACCGCACATACGGTGCATCTTAGAAGGGTACAGGTGAAACTTACTAAATACAGAATATAAATGTCTGAACACAATAACTAAGAAAATGCCATGAAGGCTGTTAACCAGTTCAATGAAAATATTTCAAATTTTATATAAAACCAGCACTTTGTTCCCCATGATTGCATTAATGTACACAGCTATGATTTAATTTAAAAAAGGAAAAATATATATACATATAAAACATAAAGAAGATATGCAAAGTCATAATTGGTAAACTTGTATAGGATTTTGAAGTTTTACAATTATTTTTATGTTTGGTATTTAACTTTATTTTTTGGGTAACTTTCAGTTAACTATAGTAAATATAATTGTTTCATTTTAAATATGAAAAAATTGAGATCTGAAAGTTTAAGCAATTTGCTCTGTGTAGCATTGTTCTAGATTGCCAAAGCTAACCTCAACTCAAAGTTGTTTCTCTGGTATTAGTCAACACCAAGATTCATTAATTTATTCTATAATATTCCTTTAAATTTTCATACTGACAGTAACTCAGAATTGCTAATAATTATTAAAATGGCTTAAAATGCCTTTTTAAAAGTATTTGCAAGCTTCTTGAGTTCTTCAGAGGAAGACTGCTATGAGGTTAACACGTAATGTAGCATTTTAATGCTTTATGATGAGATCAATTGTAGTTTCTAAGGATCTGCTTAAGTATTCGCTTCTTTTATAGACCATCCATATTTGTATTAATCTGTAAGGTACAGTTTGTATCTATGTAATGTTTCCGTATTTCTATAAAGAAACCTGCTATGGAAAAAAAAAGAAAAAAATAATATAAATAAAATAAAATATTTTCTTGCAGAAAGAAAAACATTTTAAAATAATCTAACAGGAACTTTTTTAAATGAAGAGAAGTGATCTTTTTCAGTAAGTAAGTGGGCCCATTTTTTACTTTATTTCTAGTTTACAAATATACAACTAAATTGATTATATTAATTTATCATTTAACAAGTTATATTCTGCCTTTTCCTAATAGTATATAACTTTTAAAAAGATGTGTAATTTACATGCAAGGAGGGCGGTACCTGTGGTTGAATGGGTAGGGTACTGGCCCCATATACCTAGGGTGGCGAGTTCAAACCCAGTCCCGGCCAAACTGCAACAAAAAATAGCTGAGTGTTGTGGTGGGCGCTGGTAGTCCCAGCTACTCAGGAGGCTGAGGCAAGAGAATCACCTAAGCCTAGGAGTTGGAGGTTGTTGTGAGCTGTAACGCCACAGCACTCTACAAAGGGCGATAAAGTGAGACTATGTTTCTTAAAAAAAAAAAAAAAAAAGAAATGTATAATTTATCTATTTATATAGACTTAGAGATTGCATGCTTTAAAGACTAGAATATGCTACCCCAAATATGACTTAAGGAGAACAGACTAACTCACTCCAAAATAAACCTTTTGGCATAAGTATTATTTTGAGTTGATTATTTTGAGAAGTTGCAGAAGAAGGGAAACTCTGTAAACAGAGAAGTTAACCTGTTTTAAGGGAAATTTGTATCTGTAAAGAAAAATTTCCATTTTTAAGTATGTCTCCCTCTGCTCCAAGATGAGAAGGATAACTCTAAATCACTGACTATTTTTTCCTGTGTAGAAGAGGATGACTTAAGTTTACATAACAAATCTACCCGCATTTACTATGCTTTCCTTGGGCATCTCCTACCTGGAAGTGTACCAAATTCTTTCTTTGTTTCAGTAGACTAATTACTCATTTCCTGGGTATCTCTCATGTATATATGAGTTGTACTTGTTAATAAACATCTATTCATTTTTCTCTGGTAATCTATTTTACATTGGTCTGTCCAAACTAAGAAATTAATAAGGCAGAATAGAAAATATTTCTTTTTCTCTCATGCATAGCTGTGGTTAAAAAAAAAAAATACCTAAAATTGATAGCTTCAGAAGCAAACTTTTTCTCTGAACTTCCCTGGGTTTCCTGTGTCTGGTCTCACATTCTCCCTCAAAGGTAACTGTTAGGTAATTGCAAAACTTCATCTCCCTATCCCAATTACCCAATGAAAATGTCCAACTTACGGCCCGCCCCCAACGGCTCTACTCACCAGAGCAGTAACTCCTTATTGGCTATTCTACCATTCTGTCACCTCCCTTTAACTGACCCTATATAAGGATGCACTTTTCTTTTGGCCTCTCTCTCTTCTATCTTT
>CAUYON010147887.1:0-16891 GCA_963573935.1 Arctocebus calabarensis | reverse complement strand
TGACAGTCTGCCATGTTATGGGGAGTGTCTATCAAAGTTCATCATGATTTTTTGTGAGATCCTCCCCATAATTGGTAGCTTGGCTTCCAACAAACATGTTCCAGTTCTCCAATATCTCCTCCTTAGTTAGCTTCTCATCCTGCAGGAGAGAGGAAAGAACTGTCAGAGAAGCTCTGATAACTGTAATAACTCAGCAGGATGCTCATGTGATTTCATTAATGTGCAACGTTTTAAATGATAATTCAGGAGCTGCTGGGTACCTTCTTCATCTGCCACTTACTGCTCTGTAAATCTCCAAACTGGAGCAACCTCCTGCGATAAAAGCTGTGCTAACATACATCAGGTAAGACCCGAATAATTCAGAATCTGTAACAGAATCCACATATATCTACAAGTAGTGGTGGTTATTCCCAAACTAGGCCCCAAAGAATTCCACTTCCCTTTTGTGGCTTAACTCCATAACCTGAGAATTTGGGACAGATGTTTGATAAATATTTGGTGACTGAACAAACAGACGAATAAGTTCGTCCCAGGGCAATGCAGGGTGTACACTTCTTAGATCCTTATCTCCCCACGTCCAAGTTATAGGTAATCCCAGGAAGTGTGACTTATCTAAGTCTGTGGTGCACACCAGACTATCCAGGAATGTCTGGGCCTAATGAACTCACCGTGGGCTATCCTGATATTGGCTCAAGTTTACAGGTTCCTCTTGCAAGGTAAGAATAAAAAAGTCGATAAAGACATGGCCACACAGGCCAATGCTATCGCCACAAAGCAAACAAAACCAATCTTATGTAAACTGTCTCCCTTTGATCAGTGATTCCAGAAGAATGTGAAATACCTTGTTTTTATCTGACTCGTACACCAGGTGCCTGGCCTCAGCCTGGGCGTGGTCATAATCTTGAGGGAGGATCCAGTGGCGAATCTCATCTTTGTCCAACTTCCCGTCCTTGTTCAGATCCCGGAATTCATTAAATTGCTCCCGTTCTGACACGACCCAGTCTGGCTCAGGACCACTGTCCTCGTGGGAAAACATATCGGCTAGAAGGGAAAGTTGCTCGTGGTTATGAAGACAAGTGAGAAGGTAAGACCAGAAATCTTGACTTCCCAAGTTCGGAAAGGTGATGACCAATCCAGAGTCCTAACTCAAACAGCGGGTGGGCAGAAAAGACCTGAGCTAAGGAGCTAGAAGAGAAATCCTGGCTTTTTTCCAGTAGAGACAGAGTCTCACTTTATCGCCCTTGGTGGAGTGTCGGGGCGTCACACAGCTCACAGCAACCTCCAACTCCTGGGCTTAGGCGGTTCTCTTGCCTCAGCCTCCCGAGTAGCTGGAACTACAGGCGCCCGCCACAATGCCTGGCTATTTTTTTGTTGCAGTTCAGCCTGGGGCTGGGTTTGAACCCACCACCCTCAGTGCCTTACTGACTGAGCCACAAGCGCTGCCCAAATCCTCGCTTTTGACTGGGTTTAAGTTACTTAGTTCAGTGAGCCTTAAGTTTCCTTATCTGTAAAACGAAGATAAAAGTTGAAAAATCAAGGCCAGGAGTGGTGGCTCACGCCCATAATCCCGGCACTCTGGGAGACCGAGGCGAGTGGATTGCTTGAGTTCACGAGTTCGAGACCAGCCTGAGCAAAAGCAAGACCCCATCTCTACTACAAATAGAAAAACTGAGGTAAGAGGATTGCTTGAGTCTGAGTTGGAGGTTGCTGTGTGCTATGACACCATGACACTCTACTCAGGGCAATAGCTTGAGACTCTTGTCTAAAAAAAAAAAAAAAAAAAATTGAAAAATCATAGGGTTATTATGAAGGTCAAATGGGCCATTCATGTAAAAGCCCTCTACAACCTAAACTGGCACTATGTAAGGGAAAACTTAGAACACGAGCACTTTCTACTGTCCAGATAACTTTATGAAGTGCTTTACCCATGTTTTCTCATTTGATTTTCTTACAAACAACTTTATGAAGTAGGTGCTGTTAGTACTCCCATTTTACTGATGAAAACATTGAGGCAGAAGCTTACCCAGTGACCCACAGCTAGTCCAAGCTGGAGGCTGCACAGGAAAGTGGGCACTCTGCTTTCAACCCATGGTCTTAATCACTGGACTTTTGTTGTTCATATCATTTCCAAAGGGCTTATTTTATCCTTACAACTCTGTAAGATAGGTCACTATCCCCACTGCACAAAATGGCAAGGACGGAAAAGAAGGAAATGTTGACGCTTTGTGTGTTTCAGCACTAGGTCTTCTTGGGAAAGAAAAGCATTCTGTAGGCAGTTTCTCTCTAATGGGAGCAGAGCCTGGAGATGCCAAGTAAAGGAGCAGGTAGTAAATGAAGGAAAAAGAGAGGCAAGACCCTTGGCTACAAGCCAGCCACAGGACAGCCCCACAGCTGACACATGCACGTAGGTTTTTGACAAAGAGCTGTCCCATCTATTAATTAATTCAAACTTCATCCAGTCCTGTGAAGATGGAGGCTATTTATTCCCATTTTACAGATGAGGAATCTGAGGCAGAGAGTGGTTACATGACTCCCCCGCAGGGTCACACAGCTGGTCAGTAGAGACGCTGGGGCCCCTAATTCCAGTGCTTTTCCTACAGCCACACCACCACCCGTCTCCCGCTCATCCCCGCCTGGAGAGAAGACTGCCCCAGAAATGAAATAACAAGAGGAAACATCAGGTCTTTCTGGCTGCAAGTCACTCAGCCTTTGATTTTTAAGCACAAGGCCTCTGCCTCCCTCTCTGACGGGCATAAAGACTAGAATGCTTCTTTTAAGCAAAGCTACTCAAGAGAGTTCTGCTCCTGACTTTGCACTTCAATGCAGAGTTTGGGAGGGCCAGGCCGAGCACACACTTTCCTTCAAAAGCACTGCATTGTTTGTTTTAATCAGGCAGCCTTTGCTGTCAGCCTCATTTCATCCCCACTGTCACAGGGAAATGTCTGTAGTCATGAGTGCTTGGTTCGCCCATGCACCCAGCCCAAGGCAGGCTCTGCTACGTGCTCGGATGAGGGAACTGTCAGCATCTGTTATTCTACAAAGGTAGTGCCACCAAGATCACGTTAATTACTATGGCGAGAGCTTCCTATCTGTTACCAACGGTACACAGAGATGTTCAGTTCTCAGGATCAGATATAATTTTGAGTGATTAAAAGAAAGTTGGTCTTCATTACGGAAGGCCCTTGATCTTACGAGTTGGCAAAAAAATACAACCACAAAACCAGAGGCAGATGGCAACTCGGGCTCTGGTTTTACGCTTAAAGGTAATTAACTGCCTCAGTTAAAGAAGTGTGCAAAAATTATACACATTCCATCCCTCTTTTCATAGGTCAACACCCAAATCAAATGACTTCCCAGCTTTTACTTTACTGAGACTTGGGAAAAGAAGAGCTGTCATGGAAGGCAACTGGGAGCTTGAGCCATGTGCCACAGCAGCTGGTAAGGACTGAATGGAAATTCCCTTGTCACTCTATCCAGTCCTTTCTCCACGGGAAAGTGGAAGGACTTCCAGGAAGGTCTCTAACCAGCGGTAGTGGGCTCCAACCCAAGCGTGTTAAAGTGACTCAGTCAGCCAGTGCTCACAGATTCCAGAAAAGATACTTCTTGCTGTGCCTTAAGTGATACCCTTCTGAACAAAATTCTAGGTATAGCAAGCCCAACCAAAGGATGGAAAACTATAGGCACAAAATGGCTATACAATTGGGCAGTTGCACACTTTGTAAAAGCATTTCCCTCAGAAAAATGCCTTTCTGCAGAGAGCTGGGCATAGAAACAGGTCTGTTAGCTGCATCTATGCAGCAATTCTAGGCCCTACTGACCCAAGTCTTCACTGCCTGCTCTATCTTTCCGGTAAATCTAAGGGATTGCCAATCCCATTTTGGAAAAGTAGAAGCGGGCAGTGTGACAAAGGGAACCTCTCAGAGTTATGGGGCCAACTGTTGGTCAGCATAGTAGAGTAGCCTTTTTGAATGAAGTCTAATGATGCTTCCCTGAGACTGTACCACTAGGGCTGACGTGACAGATCAGGCTGGAGGGCCCTCCCCACCAGAAATGCACAGGAGTGACACTTACAAACTTGTAGCTGTTGTTAAAAGAGATGTCTGGGGAAAGTAGACACGTGGGTGAAGGAATGTGGCCCAGTTGGGACAGCTGAGCAAGCACTCACCAATATACTCATCCTGATCCACAAACCCATCCCCGTTCTTGTCAATGTCCTCCAGAGTTTCCTAGGAAGCAAAGTGGAAAACAGAATGCAAGATGGCTGTGTGTTCCCAGTAAGTCTGAGAATTCTACTGTCCTCCTTTGTCCAGCTTTTATGGCTGAATGCTCAGTGACTTCTGGCTCATCTCCTTACCTCCCTGGGCATTAGTTTCTTATCTATAAAAAACAGGCAGTGGTTTCTGTCTCTACTTCCCCAGCCCACGATTTCAAGAGCAGAACATTCTCTACATTCTCTTCAAAAGAAAATGTACGTGTAGCCCCAGAGGTGCTCTGATTCTATCAGGAAGCCCTGCCAGATAGAACTGGCTGCACCATCCAGGCAAAATACCCCCTGGGGGACCTGCAAGGAGCCCAATGTGAGAACCACTAAATTAGATGATCACAAAAAATAGACTCCAGTGCTGAATGGATCATTAACACTGAGTTGCTGTCAGAGAACTATGAAACAGTGGACAATCAAAAAAGTATATCTGACTTTTCAATGTGTTGTATTTAGTATTTTTGACTTAATGAGATTTTTTGCTAGGATCAAATTAAATGAGTTTACTGTCCATTGGCAGATCAACTCAAAGGCATTCAGCATTCTGGGTCAAAAAAAAAAAAAATAGCCAACCCAAGAGCAGAGAGCATGATCCACTTGTGCCAGCCTCTGACAAATGAACTATCACTAAGTGAATGCTGGGTGGTAAAGAGAAAGTATTTGTGGCACCAGTGTCTGGTCCTTAGCATCATGGTAGTCATGAGGATGAAGCATGAGGCAAACAAGTTACCCATCTACCAAGGGCTAAATGAAATCATCCAGTGCTGATTATAAACAAAAGCTTTAGCATCTGTTCCCAGCATTAAAGCAGATGGAAGAGGCTTGAGGCATCTGCATAAGAAACAAGTGATGGTCTTTATTTGACTGTCCTGGCAAATGAAAACATTTGGGACCCAACAAGACACTACTGAAAGCAACCGCACTCTGAGGCCTTATAAGAACAGGCATTCCTTAGAGCCTGGAGTCTGATCTGTCATCCTCCAAAGACCCACCCATAGGAGTAGCATCCTTTCCAGCCATAATTTTCACCTTCTGTTTCCATACAGTTTTAATAATCCAACACACTCCATTTCAGGCTTTTTCAAATTCCCTAAAAGCTGAAAAATGGGGCGGAAACTAGCTGGTTCCTCACTAAACCCCTGTCTTTCTAGACAACATCTAAAATATATTTACCAATCTCTTCATACTTAGGAGGGGCCAGGAGAACACAAAGGAGGGGGGTGTCATTTCTTGACCAGAACAGTAAAGACAGACTGTGTTTCCTCATTCTCTCGCTTTTCCTTTGTTTGCCAGTGAGTTGTTGCCAGGATGACCAACAGAACACAGAATGAAATAGCTGGCTACTTGATCACACCCAGAGAGCTGCCCAACAAGCCATCTGGCTGGAACAAGCTTTGACCTTTGTTAAATGGCTATGATTAAGGGCTACTTGTTACAGCAGCTAGCCTGCCCTGATTAACTTACTGGGTAGACAGGTATTCCAACATATTCGACTTTAGAATCCTTCTATAATTCCCTTCAGGTTAAAAACATTTTCTCTTTGGAAGAAGGAACAAGAATTTGGGATAGCTTTCTCCCCGCCATCTTTTCCTAGTCCAGGGTCTTCATTTATCTTACCAAAACCACAATTTCCTTCATATGCTCAAACTCCTCAGGATGCAGAAAGGCAGTGAACTCCTCCCGAGTGGCTGTCAGGTCACCGTCGAGGTCCGCAGCCTTGAACCTTCTCTCATCACGTGGCAGCATCTTTTTAAAGGTGTGATGATCTGATGAATCATGAAACTCGGCAGGATTTCCTGCAGGATGTTTCAGAAATGTTTAAGCCATGATGCTAAGAAAGATGTTTCATTCTAGGTCACTCATCTTTCCTGCCCCAATGGCACACATGGAACAAAAAGGTCATTACCTGCTGAGTTCTTTCTTTCTTTCTTTCTTTCTTTTTTTTTTGAGACAGAGCCTTAAGCTGTCACCCTGGATAGAGTGCTGTGGCATCACAGCTCACAGCAACCTTCAACTCCTGGGCTCAAGAGAGTCTCCTGCCTCCGCCTCCCAAGTAGCTGGGACTATAGGCACCCGCCACAACACCTGGCCATTTTTTGGTTGCAGCCATCATCGTTGCTTGGCAGGCCCAGGCTGGATTTGAACCCGCCAGCTCAGAAGTGCGTGGCTGGTGCCTTAGCCTGTTGAGCCATAGGTGCCGAGCCCCTGCTGAGTTCTTTCTGATGCAGAAAGCCTCTAGCATTTTTCCCTTCAAGCCACCCCATAATCTAGGCCCTAATGGCTTATTAGGGACTTTGTTTAGCCCGCACTAATGCCATACTTCACTCAGCAGACTTCTGCTTTAATCATATCACTCTTTGATCTAGAACACACAGAGGCTCCCTAGTACCCACAATGTCTTATCTAAGTGCCTCTGCCTAGCTCCCAAGATCTTCCTGATTCTGGCCACCTGCACCCATCTTTGGTTCCCCCCAGGCCTGCTTTGCTGTCTCTAACACTGGTGTCACCATCTCTACAGCTGGCCAGGGTTCCAGAAATTTCCCAGTGGACTCCACTGAAGTATCCTAAACACTTAGTTCAGAGCAAACTTTAGGTTGGGAACTCACTACTGTCCATCTGCAGGCCGGATGGTCCCACACTAGAGACACCATCCCTGTAGAGAAGAACTTCAAAGACGCCCATAAGCTATGTCCAATGTTTAAGAAAGTTTCACCATTGTGGTCCTGAGAAACAGGGTGTTCTTCCCCCACTTTGTCTGCTCCTTGCTCTTCCCTTCTTCCCCAGGGGTCTCTCATCAAACATAAATCCACTCTTCAAGGTCCAGTTCCCTCCCAAGCACCATCCCCAGGAAGCCTTCCCCAACTGCTCTGACCTGCCTCATCTATCTTTGCTCTCCAAAATTAGGCAGCATTTTGAAACCACACCACAGATACAATGCCCCTTCTGCTTTCTTCTCTGTACTCTGAGATGTAAGTTACAGTAGGGTAGCAACTTAAGGGATTTTTACAAATAGTCTCTCACCCCCAGCCCATCTATAACTTCACTCAAGAGTAAGTAACTCAGTACATTTTGAGTAAGCAGAGGATGTGTTGCAAGCAATTTCTTCTTAACAGGTTGTGACATCTCCCCAAAGGGAGGAGATACACAAGAGAGCAAAAGTCTTCCCTGAGAAGCTAGTGACCTGGGCCCTCTCCTGCAGTACCTCTTACCTAGGTAGTAACCGTAAGTGGCCTGTTTATATTCTTCCCAGGAAATTTTATCATCTTTGTCCCTGTCATAATCCTTCCAGACTTTAGCGACATTATCGTAGATGTATCTTTTCTGCACCCGTTTGATCCAAGTTTTTAGCTCCTCAGTGGTGACAAAGCCATCCCCATCATTGTCAATTCGATCGACGATCTTCCTGTATCAAAAAAAAAACACGCACACCCACAGAGGCTATTATCACGGCTTGTGTGACCTAGTTCAGCAAAGGATCAAACACTCGCACAATCTAAAATGCATAAACTACTAAATAGGAACAGTGATCCAATGCCGCTGGAAAGGATCTTATGGTTTATTCTTCCAAGGTTGATATGCTTTCCCCTCAAACCAGTGCCAATGGAGGTCACTGCTAATTGATCATGCCCCTCCGTCCGTCAGAATTCTTAGCACAGTGCTCTGGAGACGGCCACTACCAACTGATTCAAACTGATCAGTAGTAGTAGTAGAAGACTACTAGTAGTCTTCTCTGATGCAGTTCAGCTTCCTCATTTCAGAGTAATGGAAACTGAGGCCCAGAGAAATCGAAGTACTTTTTCAAGATCACACAGCCTCTTCTGGCTCTGGGCCTAATGTAAAAAGTAGAAAATTCTATCTAAGCCAAAGATGAGAGTTCTTTGCGGTTAAAAAAACAACAACAACAAAAAAAACAACTTGTCATCTTGGACGTAAAGACGTGAAACTTACGGCAAGAGGAGACCAGAACTTGTTGGACAAAGCACAGAATGTCAGAGTTGAAAAAGCCTTCACATCGTGGAATCAATTCAAGAACCTTGATTGGCTTAGCAGCTGTGGGAACCTAAACCTTGTGCTGTCAGGGTGAAGACTCCTAAGGCACTGGTGTTACCATTGCCACAGCTGGCCAGAAATTTTTCACTGGATTCCACTGAGGTGCCCCAAACACTTAGTCCAGAGCAAACTTCAGGTTGGAAACTCATCACTGATCATCTGCAGGCCGGATGGTCCCAGGCTAGGGACATCATCCCTGTAGAGAAGAACTTCAAAGACATCTACAAGCTATGTCCAATGTTTACAAAAGTTTCCCTATGTGGTCCATTGATCTGAGATGAGGTCATACAGGCTAGTTACGGACTAATTTCTTTGTTCTGGACTGGAATGTTATCAACTGCAGTGGTTTAACTTTCTTATCAACAGAAGGTCTGACTGGCAGGTAATCTTTAATTAAAAGTGGGAAATGAATTCATTACTTCTTCATAAGTACAGTTGGATAGTTTGATGGACAAAATCTCCCATAACATTTTTGGGGAGGGGGTGTATAGGAGAAGGGGCAGAGTGCATAAACCAAGTCTCCACCTCCTATGTGAACCTGGGGAGCCCAATCTCTTTCCTGAGAAGGAGTAAACAGCTCCCACAGCCTTAAAGTATCCCTTCTTTTATGATCTTAACAGGTCTCAGTTATCATTAAGCTTCCCCCAGAAAATCACTGCCAGATGCAAGAGAATTCTTTCAATATTGTGCTGTGTCCAGCCCACCTACTAGGTGCGGGCACTGCTCCAGTCCTAGGGATACAGAGGGGACATGCTATTGGGTTACACGAAGCCAACTGAGGAGCAGAATCCCAGGTCAGCAAAGACCCAATGACAGCAGACTGTACAACCCTCTTCTATGCCAAGTAAACAACCACGACATAGCTCAGCTTGACATATAGAAAAGACTCAATAAATATTTGATGAGAGAATAAATAAGACCTTAACCTCTCTCCTTAAAAATCTCAAGAGTGGGGCAGCGCCTGTGGCTCAGTGAGTAGGGCTCCGGCCCCATATACCAAGGGTGGCAGGTTCAAGCCCAGCCCCAGCCGAACTGCAAAAAAAAAAAAAAAAAAAAAAATCTCAAGAGTGGCTTGGTATTGTAGCACAGATGGTTATGGTGCCAGCCACATACACCAAGGATGGCAGGTTCGAACCCGGCCCAGGGTAGTTAAACGACAACAGCAACAAAAAATAGCTGGGTGTTGTGGTGGGCGCCTGTAGTCCCAGCTACTTGGGAGGCTGAGGCAGAGAATCTCTTAAGCTCAAGAGCTGGAGGTTGCTGTGAGCTGTGATGCCACCGCACTCTCCTGAGGGCGACACAGTGAGACTCTGTCTCAAAAAAATAAAATAAAATAAAAATCTCAAGAGTGAGATACTGGGAAAGGCTGCTATGATGTAGGCAAAGCCCAACCCTTCAATCACCCAAATCCTCTCCCTGGTCTGGCCTCCATTGTCTGTGTGATCCTAGGCAAGGGATGGGTGTTAGTGTCCCTATCTGTAAACTGGAACACCTACTTCACAAGCAATGTTGAAGAATAAAGAGAGAATGTGTGCCTTTCTTCATCTCAGCTAATCATCTAGATCAGGGGTGAATGTGGAAAACTCAACACTCAGCAGGTAGCAGAAATCAACAAAACCTCCAGAGGGGGTTGAGGTGGGGAGTCTCCTATGGCAACTCAGAGACACCCTGCCAGCTACCAAATAGGGCTGCTCAACTCTGCTGTAGACAATGAGTGCCATGGAGGGATAAAGGTGTTGAGAGAAACCAGTACATTTTTTTCTGGACAGCGTGGCATGTTTGTGACTATAGGTAGATTATAGGCCCCCAATTGGCAACTGTCTGTCTTTAGTTGTCTGAATATGTCTTCGCATATTCAGAATCAATGGTCAAATGGTGGTGACAAAGCTGCCCACATCTAGCCATACTCATGCCCCAGCAGCCCGGACTTACAGGGAGCTCTTGAAACAGAGGGGCAGCTTCTCACACTCAGCTCCATCCCAAGCTGGACCTGTAATTTTCAATACCTGCTGTGCCACCCCCACTTCAGATTCACCTTAAAGGTGAACAGTGCATGCACTCAATCATCCTATAAGCTCTTATCAGGTTACATCTCAACCCTAGCCCCATCTCTAACCTTAAGGACTCCTCCTCCCAGATGTGGTCACTGTCATTTTAACGCACCAACATCATAGCAATTGTGCACGGTCTCTGTGCCTCTCTTTTCCACATCTGATTTTAAGCACTTTGAGGCTTAGAACATGAGGTTTCATCTTTGTGCCTACTAGGTATCTGTTGGGCCTGGTACAAGTTAGCCATCCAAATGTTTGTTGTATGAATAAATGAAGTTAAGGTATTGATACAAGGCCCAAATCCAGGCCAACTCCATCAGCACTTATTCTCACCATTAGGCTACCTTGTCATGATGATGTCATGGAAGCTGTAGGACCACAAACTATAGAGTTTCCTACTCTAAATGCCAAAACCTCTTCCCTGCCTCCTCTCCAGTGATGATGTGGCTGCCACCAAGGGCCCCAGAATAAATCATTGTCCAAGTGCCTCAAAGCAATACAATAGACTGAACTCATCAACGGCCCCACTGTTAAGTCATAAACAAGAGAAAGTACAGGCCAGACAAGGTGGTTCATGCCTGTAATCCCAGCACTCAGGGAGAGCCAGGCAGGAGGATCCCTCAGGAGTCTGAGACCAGCTTGAGCAAGAGTGTGAACCCTGTCTCTAATAAACATCGAAAAATTAGCTGGGTACCATAGCAGGCACCTGTCGTCCCAGCTACTCAGGAAGCTGAGGCAAGAGGATCACTTGAACCCAGGAGTTTGAGGTTGCTATGAGCCAGGGCATTCCAGCTTGGGCAACAGTGAGATTCTTGTCTCTAACAAAAAAAAAAAAGAGAGAGAGAGAAAGTACTCTGGAAGATAAAAGGTAATTGTTTAGAGGTGACTTTGAAGTTCAAAGATCTTTTTATCAGAACAGGCAGATGGTGTTCCTGCACAGTAGGTATAATTTATATCCCCATCCTGGCCTTTGGCAGCCCTTGGGAGCACAGAAATGGCTGTGTTCTTAAGTAGCTGAACCTGAAAATCCTCCCCCCAGAGGAACCAGGTTCCGGGAGCCCTGGCTGGGTCCCTTTCCAGCCTTGCCTCCATCTGGGACCAGACTGACTGCTGATTCCTCTGGGAGGATTTCCAGATAACTTTACACATTGTCCTGTGTGGCCTCCAGGAAGCCCAGGAGGGTGTTACCCTGAGATGTAGTTTTGTTTCCCAGATTTGGTTCCTGACTCAACTGTCTTCAACAGTGAAATTCAAAATCCATCACCAACGCTCATCCTTCAGCTTTTTGCCCCCAACAAATCAGGGATCAAAGAATTGTCTCTGCAGACATCTGCTGGAAACACAAATTAGGGGGCCAGTTTCCATTTTCACCTCCCCCACCTCACACCCCCAAGTGCCCCTCCCCTCTTTAACAACCGGATTTTTATATCCTTAGATTTACAGGGCGATTAGGCAAAAGGCAAGAACACTCCAGCACAGGCCAGTAATCAAGTCTTTCCCTCGCCTGCCCCTCCATCATTATCCAATTCTGTTCATCCTAAGACTGTACTTTCAGGGATCATTTCTATAGTTCGTTACCAATTCTGTTCATCCTTGAGCTTCCTTTGCAAGTGTCTCAAGCTGCTGTCTGGGAATGAGTGGTAAGAGAGAAACCGCGAGAGTGGGTTAGAACTCAAGTTATTAAAAGGCCACTGTGGACAAATTCTTCTTTTACAAACTCTCTCCCCTCCCTTCTGATGCAACCAAGGGGAGGGGGCGGGCCCTCGCCGTCCTGGCTCCCGCGGCCGCTGCCACGTTCTCGCCGCCTCGTGGGGAGCCACCCCGGGCGGGCGCGGCAGCACTCTCCACGCCGGGGCCTCAGGACCCTCGGGTAAAGCGCCCCAGCGCCGAGCCGGCGGTCCCACCCTCGGGTCCGCAAGCGCGATTTCGCTTTCACTTTGCGCCGGCGTCCCGCGGGGCTCCCGCCCGGGTGGCCCCCAAGCACCTGCGCCGCCCCAGCGCGGCTCGGGCCGCGGCCTCACCCCAGCCTCTCCTTGCTCTCCTCTGGGGTGAGCTGATCGAAGGTCTTGGAGTCCTCCTTGCCCAGGAAGGCCTCGTGGTCGTACTGGAAGCTCTGGTTGTCCTCGGGCGGCCGCTCGCCCAGCTCCGAGTCGGGCCGCACCACGCGCTCCTTGCGCACGGTGGGCTTGGCCCACAGCGCCCGCGGCGCCAGCGCCAGCGCCAGCAGCAGCCCCAAGGCGAGTCCCAGGCGGCAGCCGCGGCCACCGCGCCCCATCGTCCCGAGGAGAGGGCGGCCGGGAGGGAGCGAGGTCCCAAGAGGGCGGCGAGAGCGGCGGCGCGGGGACGGGGACTCGGAGCGCCGCGGCGGCGGGCTGGGGACGGCCGGCCCCTCCGACTGTGCCCGCCCCGTGCCCGAGCACAGGGGCGCGCCCCGGGCCCTGGCTTGGGGAGCGCTGGGCGGCCCCGCTCACGCGCCCATTGGCCGCTGTGCTGCCGGGGAGGCTGGACCGCCCGGCCACGTCGCCAGCGCGGGTGGTGGGCGCGGGCTCGGGTTTCTCCTCGGCCCCTCCTGCCATCTCGTCGCTAGGGGCGGGCCCAGGCGAACCGCGCTGGGGACTGGAGGGCTCAGAGGAAGACTGGGAAGAAGTTCTTTGTCAAGCAACAGATGTGCGTGATAGAACTCCCTCTCCCTTCCCCTAGTTCCTGAGAACTGTTAAGGACCGAGGACCCCTCCTTAACTCCCAACTGAGAACCCGAACCTCGGCCCCAGACCCTGCCTTAAGATGCTCTCTTAAACCCAGTCCAGCCCCACTTGGCAAAATTTGAAATCTGTTTACAAACACAAGAGACCGGGAAGAAACTAGACCAGGGTGGGCCGGGTCCCCTAGGCATGGGGGCCACAAACTCAAAGGCGGATGACCCATGTAAAGGGAGCAGTCTGGGGCCTGCCGGCTGCCAGGAGGAATGCAGGCCCCTTTCCTGGCAGATAGTCCTGTTTCCCAAAAGAAATCAAAATTTCAGATTTTTGTTTTCATTTCTAAATGTTGGCAGCCCATCTTACAGAAGCACTCTGTGAATGAAATCTTATCCGTACGTTAGATGGGTATTGCTGCCAGTAAAAATAGAGCACTGTGTCCAATTGAACTTTCTACAATGATGAAAATGGTCTATATTTGGACTGTGCTGTAGGTAGCGGTATTAACACTTGAAATGTACCTTAGAGTAGTTGAAGCATTGAGAGTTTAATCATGTTTTAAACTGAAATAGCTATAGGCAGCTAGTGGCGACCATATTGGATGGGGCTAGTCTACAGCATTACTTGTTTCCTGTCACAGCTTTGTGAAACTCACTGATGACCTTTGTCTAGAAAAATGCACATACAGCTACTGATGTGGATGTTTGATCAAAGTGTCAGAAGGATTCATGATCCACCTCATGAGCCCCAAGTTAAGAATTCCTAGGAAACTGAAACTGTGGTTGAAAAGAGAAGCCCAACTTTGCAGAACTGGATAGCTAGACTCCTAGAAGTTTCCTCCATCTTGCTCTGCCCCTGCCTCCATCCCTGATATTCTAAAAAAAGTCTGGGCTGTGCTGCTTGCCCTTCAAATGAAGATGTCAGGACATTATCAGTAGCAGCACAAATACAAATATCTTTCTTACGAAAATTTATGTTAATCAATTAATGCTGTTTGCCAACCACAGTCCCAGCACTGACTGGGTGCAGAGAGTATAATGGGAATAAGATAGTCACAATCTCTGCAGAGCTGTATGTGTTTATAAATATTGGCATGTACACATATATATGTGTATGTGAACATACAAAGTTGGATAGTTAAGTTCTGTAACTCAAGAAGTGCCACCTTCCTCGATGCTGAATGTAACTACAGTCACCTTTGAAGTACTCCCCTAAGAAATCTATGCACTGATGACAGTGCCTACTTCATCCTTTAAATCAATTTTGGAACTCTTTTTCTAGAATGACCATCAGAACAGTCATTGTATGAGGTGTGACAATTAAGTTTGTGAACTTGCCATCCTGCACTTACATTGATAGCACTGTACAAACAACTCGGTAAGATTTCATAACCTTGAGATATCAGGTCTGCCAGCTGTGTTTGTGTTAACATGTGGCAGTGTCTTGCTGAGTGGTGTTCATTGTTGTTGAGTGTTTTGAGGTGCCGTACAATGACAGCTCTGATGGTTATTTCAGATAAAGAGTTCCAAAATTGCTTTGAAATATGGACTAGACACTGACGTTGGTAAAGGTTCTCAAGGTGAGTACCTTGAGTACCTCGAATAGTGATATTTAGCAATAAGGTACATAGCGATTTTTCCAGGATGAGTCTGTGAATTTCATTGTCAGACCTTGTATGTTCATTCAGTCTTTCAGTAAACTGAGCACCTGCTAAACGTCTGGAATGTGCTGGGTACTGGTTTACTGGGCATGCATAGATTGCAAATCAGCATGACAAGTACTCAGAAAGGCATTCAGTATTATGGGGATATAGCAGAGGGACAGGACCCAGACTTGGGGATCCATCAGGGATGACCTTCTAGAGGAAGGAACATCTACACTTAAACTGAAGGAGAGGAGGATAAGCTAGACAGGGAGTGTGGTTATATGACAGGAAGATAAGGTCCTGTGTGAGCTGACAGATGACAGTGGAGTGTGAGGTAATGTCCTTGTGACCCTATACATCCCCATAGACTGGTGAGTCTTTACAGCCTCACCCCACTTCAGCTGCACTGGAGAAGAAGCTCTGTTTGAGGCCAAACATGTCCCCCACCGCCAATCTACAAAGTTGAATTTCTAGCAATAAAGAAGCATTACTTTGGGCATGTAAGAGCTTCCTACTGAAATGCAAGTGTCCTGAGGTAGGCGGCTCAGTACCTTCTGTGCTCATCAGGCATGCAGGATATGAACTGCTGAGTGAGGGAGGAGAAGGAGTGGGAGCAGGCACAGGGAGAATGAGATCAGGGCTAGAAAAATAAAGGAGAAAGTTGGGAAGGGCATGGAAAAGCAGGTGTGACAGTCTTTACTTATTCATAACTTTTGTCATGGCCAGCCTGGGTCCTTGGGATTGATCCAGACTCACAGGAATGAGGCTAGCATATCTTTTGCCCTTGTAAGAACTGGTTTTCTGCAAGACATAAGTGGTTTCCAACAGATTGTTTCAGAGGTAGTCTTGGCTCCTGTGGGAATTACCAGAGAATTCTAGCACTGCTGTGAATCGGGAAGAGTTTACATAATTTCCCCTCGGCCTGCCTCCACTTTCTTCCTTTGTATTTATTTTTATCTCTCCACCCTCCCATGATAGTTCAAGGAATCCTCCCAACCAAAGGATGAGGAGGGTGATGATACAAAAAAGATATTGCATGCATAATTACTTTCTTTGATTTTAAAATTGCTTTGCATTTCTCCCTATGTGCTTATATGGAGAGACCAAGTACATGGTCATCTCTTAGGTTAACCTCCATTTTTAATGAGGCAAAGGAACCAGAGCAAGAGAAGTAACACTTAGCAGAGGGTTGAATCAATGAAGAGGGGAAAGAAAGTTTCAAATGAGCAAATTGATCAGTTTAGTGTATGCTGATCTGCTGAGTCTGGCTACAGGTAACATCATCAACTTCAACAAAAATCCAGTCAGAAGTTACTAAGACAATAAGAAAACATTATCATCCTTTGCAAAAAAAAAAAAAAGGAAAAAAGAAAGAGAACATTACCATCTCATGTAACAAGAAGCCATGAGTTAGATATCAACTATAGCTTGGTTAATTGAGGTAACTTCAGGATAGTGTTCAGGAACCAGAAGGAGGGAAAAAAGGAGTATTTTTTTCTTTATTGGGAAGAAAATTTTCCCATAAGAGTTCCCCTCACATTGCATTGGCCAGAATTGTGTCACATGTCTGTGCAAGGTCCAAAGACAAGTAAGGAGAATTAAAATCCCATGATTTATTCAGACCAATCATGATTCATCCCCTAGATGTGGTGTGGTGGATATGCCTATAATCCTAGCTCTCTGGGAGGCAGAGGCAGGAGGATTATTTGAGCAGAGGATTTTAGACCAGCCTGAGTAGACTCTCCTTCCTCTACTAAAAATAGAAAAAATTAGCAGGGCTTGGTGGTATATGCCTGCAGTCCCAGGTACTAGGAAGGATTGCTTAAGCCTAGGAGTTGGAGGTTACTATGAGCTAGCCTGATGTGAAGGCCCTCTAACCTAGACAAAAGAGCAAGACTCTCAAAAAAAAAAAAAAATTTATTCCCTGGCATTGGAATATAGCATCATATGAAGAACATGATTAGGGTTCTGTTGGCAAGGAAGAACAAGCTGGATGGCCATTTTTGCCACATGTTTAAAAGCACTTTGAGGGGGCGGCACCTGTGGCTCATTGCGTAGGGCGCCGACCCCATATGCTGAAGGTGGAGGGTTCAAACCCAGCCTCTGCTGAACTGCAAAACAGAAAAATAGCCAGGCGTTGTGGCGGGCACCTATAGTCCCAGCTACTTGGGAGGCTGAGGCAAGAGAAT
>CAUYON010147886.1:0-10254 GCA_963573935.1 Arctocebus calabarensis | reverse complement strand
TATATAGTGATCAAGAAAATGCCATGAAGGCTATCTGTAACAGTATGATCAAAACATTTCTGAATGTATATGAATCGTGCCCTATGATTGCACCAATGTACAGAATTATGATTCAATAAAATTATAAAAAAAAAAAAAAGCAGCCTGGGAAATGAATTAAAATTGTAAGGCTGTCAGCCACAAAAGCTGTAGTTCTGGAGCAATTTCTGAAGGCCACTAAGACAGTACCACTAGGAATCTGCTAGAGTCACAGTATTACTACGTTAGGGGCATATCCAAGTGCTGATATGGATGCATGACTGGACTCATATCACAAAACTCAATCTCCTTAGAATAGATGTAAAGCCATTTCTCAAGATGAACGGGTTTAAACAAGCCCAGACTGTGAAGACTAAAATAAATACCTAATTCTCAAATGGTCAGCCACTAAATAGCATCCATAATCATTAAGAAACCCCAACAAGACATGACCTCACCAAACAAACCAAATTAGATAGTAGTGACCAATCACGAAGTTATAGAAACATAAGACCTTTCAGACAGTGAATTCAAAAGAGTTGCACTGAAGAAGCTAAATGAACTTCAAGATAACACACGCCAGGAATTCAGAAGCCTGTCAAAGAAATTTAACAAAGATATTAAAATAATAAAATAAAAACCCAGAAGACATTCAGGAGTTTAAGAATTCAACTGACAAACTAAGAAATGCATTGGAGTCTTTCAAAAGCAGAATTGATCAAGCTGAAGAAAGAATTAGTAAGACTGAAGCCAGGGTATGTGGAAATATACAGTCAGAATAGAAAAAAGAATAAAAAAAGAATGAAGCATGCCTACAACACTTAGAAAATAGCCTCATAAGGCCAATCTAAGAGGTATTGGCCTTAAAGAGGAGTAGAGGAAGAGAGAGAGGTAGAAAGCTTATTCATAGAAATAACAGAGAACTTTCCAAACATAAAGAAAGATACAACATTCAAGTACAAGAAGGCCAAAGAACACCAAGCAGATTTAACCCTAACAAGAACACATCAAGATATTTAATAATCAAGCTCCCAAAAGTCATAAAGAAAGAAAAAGCCCTAAGGGAAACAAGAAAAAGAAAAAAAAATACATAAAAGAGCTCTAATATATCTGGCAGCAGGCCTTTCAGTGAAAACCTTATAGGCTTGGGAAAGTGGTATGACATACTCAAAGTGCTAAAGGAGAAGTACCATAACCCTAGAATACTATATTCTTAAAAAAGCACTTCAAACATGAAGGAGAAATAAAGACTTTCCCATACAAAGAAATAGTAAGAATTTCATAAATATCAAACCTGTCCTACAAGAAATACTTAAAGGAGTTCTTCAACCTGAATGAAAGAATGTTAATGAACAATAAGAATTTAGCTGAAGTTATACAACTCACTGGCAATAGTGAGTGCATACATACAGAATACTCTTCTGCTATAATTGCAGTGTATAAATATTTCTATTGTTAAGCCTAGCTAGGTTAAAGTGGAAAAAATACCAGTCAACTCCTGGCAAATTTCTGGGACAGAAGCTCTCAACAAAATGGAGTGATTCTGGTTCACTCCCAAGATAGACAGGGAAGTACTTACTGACTTCGTGCTTGGCTAACTCCCTGCAAAATGCACCAAGAGGTACAAACTGTCCCCAGACTGACCTTTAAACAATACCAGGTGGGGAAAGTACTGAAAATAAAATGTATGGGGGAAAGAACTGAAACTAACATGTATGGGGGAAAATATTAAAACAAAGATGTATGGCTAACTAACTGCATAATTCTGCTTCTGTACAATACTTGCTACCCTACCCAATGCATCTGGGCAGTCTGCATGCCAACCAGGATGCAGACCAAGCCTTAAAAACCCGACCCCTTAAGCACTCGGGGCTGCTCTCAGAAACCGGTTGCTGGGACACTGAGGCAATTGCAGACCAGCTCTTCAATAAAAGACTCCCTTGCAAATTCAGCTTGTCTGTCTGTGTGGTCTCTGGGGATCTCCTGGGTATAACACTATTTTGAATAGGAATACTAAAATACAAACCTATCAAAAATAACTACACTTTTTGAGAGATAGTATAAAAATATATGGATAGAAACAGCAAACAGTTAAAATGTGGTGGGAGATATGAAGTTAAAAGTAGAATGTGTATAATACTCTTTATTGTTTATTTATTTGTAAATTCATACATTTAAAATAATTGGTTATAAAATATTTTTTGTAAGCCTCATGGTAACCTCAAATCAAAAACCCTACAACAAATAAATTTTTTTAAAGTCCAAGAAATTGAAACATGATATCAGAGAAAATCCTCTCCCATTTTGTTGAGACACAGTCTCTCTCTGTTGCCCAGGCTAGAGTGCTATGTTGTTAGCCTAGCTTACAACAACCTCAAACTCCTGGGTTCAGGTGTTCCCCCAGCATCAGCTTTCCAAATAGCTGGGACGAAAGGCATATGCCACAATGCCCAACTGGTTTTTTTTCTATTTTCTGTTTTTTAGTAAATATGGTGTCTCACCCTTGCTCAGCTTTGTCTCAAACTTCTGAACTCCACAGATCCTCTTGCCTCAGACTGCCAGAGTGCTAGGATTACAGGTATGAGCCACTGCACCTGACTGAGAAAATCCCTTTTAACAAAGAAAGACAGGAAATAAGTAAGAATGAAAGAGTGGACCACAAAACAACCAGAAATCAAATAATTATATTGTGGTAGTAAGTCATTACCTGAATCTCAATCTGAATAGACTAAACCCTCTAATCAAAAGAGAGTGGCCTAATAGATAAGAATGCAAGAGCCTACCATATGTCGTCTACAAGAAACTCTCTTCATCTGTAAAGACACATATAGTAAAAATAAAGGGATGAGAAAAGATATTCCATGCAAATGGAAACCAAAAAGAAAAAGGGGTAGTTTCACTTCTAAAATAGATTTCAAGACAAAAACTATGAAAAGAGACAAAGAAGATGATTATGTAATGATAAAGGGGAAAATTCAGCAAAAGGATATAACAATTCTAAATAAATTTGCTCCCAACATTGGAACACACACATATATAAAGTAAATATTATCAGAACTAAAGAGAAAGATAGATGCTGATACACTAATTGTTGGAGACTTCAAAATTTCACTTGCAGCATTGGACAGATCATCCTGACAAAAAAATCAATAAAGAAACATAAGATTTAACATGCAGTATAGAACAAATGGGCCTATAGGGAATGCCATCCAACAGCTATAGAACATACACTCTTCTTTTCAGTTCATGGTTCATTCTTAAGAATGGACCATAAATTAGACCATAGAACAAGTCTTAAAAATCTCAAAAAAAAAAAAAATGAGATTGTTTTATCTGACCACAAGGAGATAAAACTATAAATCAATAACAAGAGAAATACTGGAATATATACAAACATATGGAAGTTAAACAGTATGTTCCTGAATGATTAGTAGGTAAATGAAGACAGTAAGAAGTAAATTAAACAATTTCTGGAAACAAATGAAAACACATCAAAATTTATGAGATACAGGAAAAGGAATAATAAGAGAAAAGTTTACAGCAATAAGTGCTGTAAAAAAAATACATCAAAAAAAGCAGAATTCAAATAAACAACTTAAAGATGGATCTCAAAGAACTAGAAAAAAAGAGCAAAACAAACACAAAATTAGTAAAAGAAAAGAAACCATAAAGATCAGAGCAGATATAATGAATTTAGAACAAAATAAAGTTCAACAAAGAAAAGTTAGATTTTTCAAAAAATAGAATTTGCCATGTCTTTACTCACACTAAGAAAAAAATGAAGAACAACCAAATAAATAAAATCAGAGATGAAAAAGGAGACATTACAACTGATGTTGCTGAATTCCAGGGATCTTTAGAGACTACTATGAGTAACTGTGTACTAATTATTTGGAAGACCTAGAAGAAATGTCTAATTCCTAGAAACAAACAATCTACCATGAATAAACCAGGAAGAAATCTCAAACCTGAATAAACCAATAACAAGAAACAAGACAGAAGAATTAATAAAACTACCCATCAAAGAAATGCCCAGTACCTGATGTCTTCACTGCTGAAGACTACCAAGCATTCAAAGAAGACCTAATGTCAGTTCTACTAAAAGTATTCCAAAACATTGAGGCAGAAGGAATATTCCTAAATTTATTCTATGAGCTCTATATCACCCAGATACCAAAGCCATGGAAGGACACAACAACAACAACAATGGATCAATATCTGTGATGAACATATATACAAAAATCATTAACAATATATTAACCAACTGAATTCATCAACACATTATAAAGACAATTCATCATGATTGAGTGGGATTCATCCCAGGGATCTAAGGATAGTTCAACATATGCACAATAACCAATGTCATGCATCATATCAACAGTATGATCAGTTCAATTGATACTGAAAAATAATTTAATAAAACTCAATATCTGTTTATGATTAAAAATTCTGAAAAAACTGCGTATAGAAGGAACTTATTTCAACACAATAAAAGCCATATATGACAGACCCATAGTAAGTGCTATAATGAATGGGGAAAAACTAGACCCTTTCCTCTAAGATCCAGAATAAGATAAGAATGCCCACTTTCATCATTGTGATCCAACATAGTATTAGAAGTTCTAGCAAGAGCAATTAGACCAGAGAAAGAAACAAAGAGCATCAAGACATGAAAGGATGGAGTCAATTTATCCTTATTTGCAGATGATGTGGTCTTAATATTTAGAGAAAGCTAAGACTTAACAAAAAACACTATTGAAACTGATAAACAAAAGGAGTAAGGCTGCAGAATAGAAAATCAACAGACAAAAATCAGTAGCAATTCTACATGTCAGCAGTAAGCAATGTGAAAAAGAAACTAATAGGTATAAATAAACTTCCTAGGGATAAACATAACCAAAGAAATAAAAGATTTCTATAATGAAAACTATGAAACATTGAAGAAAGAAATTGAAGAGGGAACAATAAAGTGGAAACATAGTCCATGCTCATATATTGGAAGAGTCAATATTGTTAAAATGTCCATTCTATCCCCAAATAATCTATAGATATAATGCAATCTCCATCAAAATACTAATGATATTCTTCACAGAAATAGAAAAAATTCCTAAAGTTTATACAGAACCACAGAAGACCCAGAATAATCCAAGACATTCTTAGTAAAAAAACAAAACAAAACCAGAGGCATCACATTACCTGACTTCAAGTTATGCTACAGAGCTGTATTAATCAAAACAAGCACAAATCCTGGCATAAAACCAGACATATAGACCAATGGAACAGAATAGAGAACCCCCCAAAATATCTACACATCTATAGTGAACTTATCTTTGACAACACTACCCAGAACATATTTATAGTGGGGAAAAGACAGTTTCTTCAATAATAATTCTCAGAAAACTGGATCTCCATCTAGAACAACAATACTAGATTCTTATCTCTCACCATATACAAAATACCAAATATAATGGATTAAAGACTTAAATCTAAGCATACATGAAACTTCTAAAAGAAAACATTGGGGGTCAAACATGGTGGCTCACGCCTGTAATCCTAGCACTCTGAGAGTCCAAGGTGGTTGGATTGCTTGAGCTCAGGGGTTTGAAAACAGCAAAGGGTGTTGTGGCAGGAATCTGTAGTTCCAGCTACTTGGGAGGCTGAAGCAAGAGGATCACTTGGACCCAACGTTTAAGGTTGCTGTGAGCCATAACACTAGGGCACTTCACCAAGGGCAATAAAGTGAGACTCTGTCTCAAAAAAATAAAAAAATAAAATATTTGGGAAATTCTCCAGGCCTACTATTACTCAAGAATTCTAATCAAAATCACATTAAGAGATCACCTAATCCTAGTGAGAATGACTTTTATCAAAAAGCCCCCAACAATAGGAGCTGGGTGTGAATGTGCAGAGAAAGGTACACTTACTGTACCTTACTGCTGTTGGTGATACAGAAATCTAGTACAACCTTTATGGAAACAGTATGGAGACTCCTCAAAGAACAGAAAGTAGATCTACCATTTGATCCAGCAATCCCATTTTCAGAGTACTACCCAAAGGAAAAAGTCATTTTGTCAAAAGATACTTATACTTAAGATTGTTTTTGTGGTTCCCAACCACAAAGATATAGAATCAACCCAAGTGCCTTTCATTTTATGAGCAGTTTAATAAAATGTGGTATATGTATAGCATGAAGTTCTATTTAGACATTGAAAAAATTTCTTTTGACTCAATCTGTATAAAACTGGACATCATTGTCTTTAACGGAGGATTGCAAGAATGGAAAAACAAATGCTGCACGTACTAACTATTACACTGGAACTAAACAAACCATACTCATAGGCACAGACAGAAGTAGAACTCAACAGAAATCAAGCAGGTGGAAGGGGGTAGGAGGAGATGGATGAAATCATACTTAATGGGTATAAAATACACTTTCTGATAGGCACACTAATAACTTTGTCTCAAGCAGTACAAAAGCAATCCATATAACCAAAACATTTGTACTCCCATAATATTCTGAAATTTAAAAAAAAAGATTGGCAAAAGTAATAAATGCATCAGTGTTGCTATGTAATGTTAAATACAATTATCAATAAAATATAGCACAAAAAGCTAGACAAATATAGTTACACCAACTACAAAACTTCTGCACATCAAAGGAAACAATCAAACAAAGTGAAGAGACAACCCACAAAGTGGGAGAAAATATTTGCAAACTACTCATCTGGCAAGGGGCTAATGAAAAGAACTCAATAGGAAAAAATCAAATAATCCACTTTTAGATACATACAAGTGATCTGAAAAGACATTTCTCAAAAGAAGATATAAACATGGCCTACAGGTATAAAAAGAATGCTCACCATCATTAGTCATCAAAAATGCAAACTAAAACTCCAAAAGATGTTATCTCTCTCTAGTTAAAAAGGCTTATATCAAAAAGATAGGTAATAACTAATCTGGCAAAGATTGAAGAAAGAAAAACCCTTGTACACTGTTGGTGGAAATGTAAATTAGTATAACTGCTATGGAGAAGAGTATGAAAATTCCTCAAAAAACTGAAAATAGAATTATCATATGATCCAAACATCCCACCTCTGGGAATATATCCAAAGTGGGGAAAGAATCACATCAAAAATATTTCTGTACTTTTTTCTTTTTTTGAGACAGAGTCTCATTTTCTCCCTTTTGGTCCCATGGTACATAGCTCATAGCAACCTCAAACTCTTGGGCTCAAGGGATCCTCTTATCTCAGCCTCCTGAGTAGCCGGGACTATAGGCACCTCTCACTACACCAGACTATTTTTTAGAGACATAGTCTTCCTCTTGCTCATGTTGGTCTCAAACTCATGAGCCCAAGCAATCCACTCACCTTGGTCTCCCAGAGTGCTAGGATTACAGGCATGAGCCACTGTGCCAGGCCAATATATCGGCACTTTTATGTTTATTGCAGCAGTGTTCAGTACAGTAAAGAGTTGAGGTCAACCTAAGTTTCTATGAATAGATGACTGAGTAAAGAAATTGTGGTACATATGCACAATAGAATATTATACAGTCACAAAAAATGAAATCCTGGCATTTGCAAGAGCATGAATGGAACTGGAGAGCATTGTGTGAAGAAAATTAAGCCAAGCACAGAAAGACAAATCTTGCATGTTCTCACTCATATATGAGAGCTAAATATCAAAATCAATTGATGTCATGGAGACAGAGAACAGAGTGATGTTTACTAGAGGCTGGGAAAGTGGGTAGGGAAGGGCAATAAACTGAGGACAGTTATTGGGTACAAAAATATAGTTAAGTTGTTTGATAGAATGAACAATATTTG
Organism: Arctocebus calabarensis; assembly: GCA_963573935.1. Taxonomy (NCBI): domain Eukaryota; kingdom Metazoa; phylum Chordata; class Mammalia; order Primates; family Lorisidae; genus Arctocebus; species Arctocebus calabarensis. The sequence continues at coordinate 2,411 of CAUYON010147886.1, read as the reverse complement.
ATAGCTGAACAAAGTATCTATAATCAACACTAGGTTAGGGTATATTTTAAAATAACTAAAAGAGTAGAACTGGAATGTTCTTAACACAAAGGATAAAAGCCAAAGGTAAGGGATACCTCAATTACCCTTATTTGCTTAACTATATACATATACAATTATTATTCACCCATAATAATTAAAAGTTAAAAAGCTAAAAAAAGTTATAGGGGAAAAATTTTCCAAAAATCTTGTGGAATGTTTTGATCCAGCTATTGAGAAGGATAGAGTGAGAAGCAGAGCATTAGGGTAATGGGTGTGTCAGGCTCCAAGAACAAAGTGAAACCTGCCCCAGGAAAGTCCAGCCAATCCTGCTGCAAAATCTAACTCTTCAAACATATTCTCTATAGGGCCACTCAGAATACCAATTAAATCTCTTCTAGGGGAAGAGATGTTAAATAGCAGTCAATTCTTGAAGTATGGATTTATACAGTCCCATTCACCTGAGAACACAAAATTAAGTACGGAAAATTACTTTACAGGGGATAATCAAGTTTTTTGGCAATTATGCTTCTGAGTCAATTGTGTGACAATTCTCTTTGCTCTAATAATGTGTTTTAAAGACCATGTATGATGCATTAGATATTACCTATGTGTAAAATAATCTCCTAAAGCTTTATGCTGCTTATTATATTATTCATATAGTCTTGTACACTTTTTAAAATTACAAACAAGTTACGATTGGCGTCAAATATAACTAGAAATAAGTGTATCATTTTGTATTTTGATATTATTTAGAACATTTTTGTATTTTAAAATCTGTTTAACTGAAATTTACTGTGTTAGAAGACCAAATACTTAAATAGTCAAATATTCTGACTAAGGATATCATTTCTTATAAAATATAATAAATATCTTGAAATATTTTTGGCAGTCCTATGCTCAAAAAATTTTGAAGAGCCTGAAATGTATATTATATTCTAAAATAAAATTTAAAATCAATAGTAGAAAATAAATTTAATTCTGTTACAGTAAAAATTGTCCAAATTATGTCCTCTTAAATATCTCTTCAGTATGACCTGTGATGATTTTCTGATATTTACTGATCATTGAATATTTATTGATCAGTGCTTCTATGCTAAGAATTATGGGATTTAAAAAAGTTAAGGTGTAATGCACATAAAACAAACTGTCATGCTTCTCATGACTGAGGTACATTTGTATAAATAAATTTTGTCATAACCACAAATAATGCTAGTGAGTTGTAGAAAAATCTCCTCAACTATACGACACATTTAACCAACAAAACCAAGCTAGGTTACAAGTTACCATCTATTTGATGCAGGATATTCCACCTGCTTTCTCTAGTCCTAGCTCATGTACACTGTGTTGCTGTTCCTCCATGACACCACAATGTTATCACTTCAGTAAAGGAACTTGGCCTTTGCTTTTACCTGTGCTTGAATTCACTTCATTCAATTTTATGGGGTGTGACAATTCAGTTTGCAAATTTCCCACCTTGTGCTTACATTGGCAGCCTTGCAAGAATAACTCAGTAAGGTTTCATCCCCTTGGTATATCAGTGTCTCACAGTTGGGTTTGTGTTGATGTGTGACAAAGTCTTGCTGAGTGGTGTTTATTGTGGTTGCATGTTTTGGGGTGCCATTGTGAGAATGTTGAAGCTTGAATTATGACAAAGAACAAACATTAAATGTCTTGTTAAACTTGAAAAGAGTGCATGTAAAATCAGGGAGGAATTAATCCATGTCCATGGGGAAATGCCATGAAAAAATGGGTATATGAATGGATTAAATGGTTTTTTATTTTGAGTGAGAGAGTCGCTGATGAAGAGTGGTCAGGGGAACCAGTGATGATCAGAACTAACGAAAAATTTGTAAAAATTTCTCAAATTGTGCCTCAAAATCTTTGGCCGAGTGTAAGAAGTATAATAGACCAAGTAAATATCGATACTAAAACAGGAAAATCATAACTGAAAATTTTGGCATGAGAAAAGTGTGTACAAAAATGGTCAACAAAAATAAAAGAGAGCAGAAGTTTGACTACATCCTTTGGGGAGGCAAGACAATGTTATCACTGGTGATAAAACACAGGTGCACAGATAGGACCCTGAAACAGTGAATAAAAAGTACAAAACAGACATCAGCCAATTTTCCACAACCAAAAAATCTGTCAGTCAAAATCCAGAGTCAAAATAATGGGTTTCTATAGGAATACAGGGAAAGGGGAAAGGGAGGGGAGGGGAGGGGGGAGTATGGGTGGAGGGAGGGCAATTAGTGGGATCACACCTACGGTGCATCTTAGCAGGGTACTGGTGAAACTTATTAAATGTAGAGTATTAATGTCTTTATATAGTGATCAAGAAAATGCCATGAAGGCTATCTGTAACAGTACGATCAAAACATTTCTGAATGTAT